>CATIWR010640417.1:0-26746 GCA_949677035.1 Omphalea diandra | reverse complement strand
AATTATTTTTAATAATTAATTTTATTAATTAAAAAATATTTTGCACTGATGACTAATTCTTTTTAATATATCAAACATTAAAAAAATAACTAAAGAATAAATGAGCAGGTTTACTATGTGCATATAATTGAGAACTAGGTTGGGAAAACATCTAAGATTAAACAATTGACCTTTGAACCCAAATATTAAAATAACACATCTTGTCACAGAGCACAGGAGCAAGACTTTTTCTATTGTTTGGAATTTTTTTTAAACAGTAGAAGATATTTTTATTTATAAACAATCATACATTATTTATAAAAGAAAATAATCTCATAATCTAAAATATTAATATGAATTTGATTTTTAACACAATTAATACCTACATATTGACTCAACTATGAAATCATGATTTTTATTTTTATCATGAATTTTTTTTGATAATTTTGCATTTTTATCAACTATGGAGATCTTCACCAAATATAATGGTGTTATAACGCGATATGAACTGAAATTCATATAGTATGCTAGAACACATTTAAGAGACAATGTCCAATAATATATCATCATATATTTATTAAACAATCGATTTCAAATTACTAAAATTCTAAAAAAACATAAAATTTTTAATAAAAAGAAACAAAATAATAACCCTAAAACAAAAATTCTAAAAAAAAAGATAAAATAAAAATAATACTAATAAATATAATAAGAACAATTTACTTTATTAAAGAAAATAAATAAAAAATGAGTTTACCGCTGATAGAATATATCAACGATAACTCCAAAATATTAAAAAAATAAGTTGCTTTAAGAGAAAAGAAATGGTTAAGATTTTTTTTGTTGAGGTGCCTTGTTTGGAATGTTATTTAGTACTTAAATACATGTCAAATTGCTAAATATCACTGAAAATTAATTCAAAAACCGAAATGTGGGATCTCCTATTTCATGTCTTTAGCAGATTTCTTTCGCCTCACCATGTCAATATTGGGCCGTCTTGACACATGCTAGTAGCTAAGCCTAATCCTAGGATTAGATAGCCAATTCGCCATTTTTGGGGCATAATCTTGCACGCGCTACAGGGTTAAACCTCATCATGTCACCTAATTGTGCGGAATTTAGGCAGTTAGTGCTTTGCTTTTGTCCACTACTATACTAATTACATGCTTGTCCTTATTTTTAATTGATTAACAGCACCATCTTCTCTTTTACTAACCTAACCTTTGTCATTATTTCCAAAACTTGGCTTCAATTGCCTTTAATCATTTGAAATTCCTGTTTGCAATTTGTCACAATGTTTTGAAACTAGACCGGATCAATCGGTCATATTAATAAAATAAAAAATTAAATCAATGTTTGGTTTGATTTAATTCATATAAGTTTTTAGTATTATTTTTATTTTTAATTATTATATTTATATATTTTTAAAGCTATTTTAATAAATATTTTTTAAATTTAATTTATTATTAAATCAATTAAATTGAACTGATTGAACTGATCAAATTAACTTAATTGCAAATTAATTAATTGATTGATACACTAACTGGTTGGATTTTAAAAATATTAATTTATTGTATAGTGATTCGATCATGATTAAAATTCTTCAAAATAAATCTTGTAAATTAGATTTTCATTTCACTGTCATTGGAAAAAGAACCATTATTATTTGGATATATTGTACAATCTTTGGAGCTGCGATGTTTGCAACATAGGCTAGTCCCCTCAACTGACTTTTTTGCAACCAATAATTGCGAAATTCAAAGGAATAATTGCCCCCCTAATTAAAATTCTCCCTTCGATAGAGAGGTTCATTGAATTGAACATGTAAGTGATGTGAATTTCCAAGAACTACCAATCTACCCATGATGTATACTTTGATCTTATTGTGCAATTTCTCATCCAAATAATGGATTTTAAGTGTCCATATCCAGGGAACTTCCATCGTATCCATTAATTGTCTTGTCCTTGTGGAATTTGAAATCAATTGAAAGGAGTAGTTCGTCTCTTAATTGATAATCAATTATGAGTACATTTTGACGAATTTTATCTTAATTTATAGTATCGTTGATGATCCTATTGTCGGATCTGGCCTGAGCATTCTGGTTGTTACGCTTCTAAAATCAAAGCCTAGTTTCACGTCTGAGCTTGAAGCCCAGATTCCTACCACCTCTGATCCTTTTGCTGATGCAAATGCTGAAGCCTCAGGTGTTGGTGCATATTTATTTATATGAGCAAATAATATACACTTTTTAAAAAAATTTACATTAATTGAGAAAATAAATTAAAAATAATAAGATTAAAATAATTTGATATTGATGTTATCAATAGTTAATTTTGTAGTAAAAATTAAAATATATTTCCTTTTTACGCAATTATATTTGTAATATAAGTTTTGTGAGTAAAAAATTAATATTTTGAGATTCTATCAAAAATCCTTAAATTACATTAAACTATTTATATAACATCTAAAAATATGATAATTTAACCAATAAAATCAAAAATTTCCAAGAGTAATCCCAAACATGCTCTTGATTCATTCTCCACAAGTGAAGTCAACATCGAACATGATTGGACTTTCTTATTTTGGGCTAAAGTTTGAAACAGAAGCCCGATAATAGTGTACTTACTTCAGTAATACTACATCACGGTTTAGGCAAGAGAATGGATGGAATTATCGATACGCAGCCATTACTACTTGCATTAGCAAGTGCAACAACAGATTCTGACTTGCGAGAACAATGTCGTGGAGTTGATGAGGTTCGATGAATTTATGTCAGCAAATTAACCAAAAGGTCGCCAGATTTTTGTTCATAAAAACAGGAAACGTATATTCCCTAAACCTCACATGTAACAATCCAATATGACACTTCTCCTCTTATCATCATTGCTACGTCCATTAGTAGAATAAGTACATTTAGTTCCTTGCACTAAATCAATAAAATTGAAATTAATCTTACTGTTCATTGAATTTAACATAGGGATAGAAAAATAATAACAATAATAGAGAAATCATGGGTTAGCATGTGCATGGAGGTGAAGAAAAACATCTGTAAGACTCGAAGTAATAACGCCTTTGTCATGGGAAATTTAAAGTTTGTTTAATTGTAGAAAATTAAGATTACTTTCTCAAAAAAATTTTAAGAAAATTAAAAAAATAGAATATCATATTCATATATAAATTTTTCAAACACTACAAAAAAAAATTTTGATTTAGATATGACATTTAACTATCACATAAATGTAGTTGTTATTTGGCTATCACTTAGTGACCAATTTGCTACTATTTAGAGTCAAGTTGAAAGAAAATGAAATTTGCTACCATTTTAGCAAATAGTAACGACAAAATTGGTAAAAATATAGCGACCACATATAGTGGTCTATAAATAGTCATTAAAAATTGAGAGAAAATAAGACAGAAAATTCGACTATCATTTTGAGATCACAAAGCGGTAGCTAAATTAATGACTACTAAGATGTGGTCGCTATCTTTGGTGCTATAAGGTGGCACCAAGTGGAGTTGCTATTTTAGAGACCATAAATCGTGGTCTCTAAATAGTGGCCACATATAAATGTAATGAAATTCATCATATTTGGCAACCACATGACGTGTGGTCACTAAATGTGATAAATTTTTATCATATTTAAAGACCATATAGCTATGTGATTGTTATTTCATTACTAAATAATGATCGCATAGCTTGCGGTCATTATGTATAATACTTTATTTCAAATCCCCATTCCTAAATTTCCCAAATCGAATCCACATCTCATATCCAAAAAAGCCATCCTTCTTCGTTGAGTGAAGTTTGAATCCTCATCTCATATTCCAATCCCCATCTTATATCCCAATTATTTATCTCGTATTTGATATTTGAATCCGCAACTGTTAATCTCCAAACTCTTACATTTTTTATTCCTTCAAGTTCTAAAATTTGAGCATTCTTTGTTACATCTTCGTTTCTGCAAATTGAAACAACATTCGTTGCTTCTCTATAAGTTTGGATTGGAAGAGAAATAGTTGTTTCGATGATAAGGTAACACTTCAATGATGACAAGATTCTCGTATGTTCCATTTTTATCACTTTTTATCATCTGTATTATCACTCATTTCTTTTTCAGTCATTTTTTTCTTTCTTCAATTATGCTGTTAGAGTCGTAATTTATTAGTTTTTGTATTTATCTCTTTTACTTTGTCTCTATTTTAAATATATTTTCTAAATAAAAATTATTTTCTATAGAAAATATTTTTTTGAAAAATAAAAAATAAAAAAAAATTCTATAAGTGAATAGGCTCTTAGTGTTTTCAACATTATTAATTTTAATTCTAAAAAAAATATTAATTTTAGGGATGGCAATGAGTGAAAAATCTTTATTTTTTGTGGAAATATATCCTAATTGATGGAATATGGCATTGTTACCCTTTTTTTCCTTATAGAACAGTAATTGCCTCAAACTCTAAGTGTTATCTAATGGTTTAGTTGAGCTCTAAAAACTCAGATGTTTCAACTTGTTCTTGATAACCAACAACGTTATTGCGTCCTCAAGCAACACATCATTCATGGGATCATCTTGTAATTGGGTATAAAGGGACGTCAATAAAACTTTATATTGTTGCACTTAAAATTAAAAATCTCAGCAAAACACTATTCTATTTAAATGCTTTAAGTTCTTATTTAGGCATATGCAGTTTCCTTCGTAACTTATTTAATTCAATCATTTATTTTTATTTATATCATAAAAAAATTTATAAACGAGATTAATTTGTTAATTCATTTACATTTCACTTTTTAACTCTTTCTGACCCACTCTTGTATAAGGCCTTAAAGTCATCAAATAAACTCTTTTTAAAATATTTCAAATTATTGATATTTTAAATTTTTATCATATTATCCAAAGTCCAATCAAGTCATGGTGACCATGATTATAATAATAATCATGGTACCTATGACAAAAATAATGACAATAGTAAATCATGTGCATAGTGTATAATTAATTAATTAATTAAAAGATCATTTACAACCATTAATCAAGGAAAAATGAAAATAAAAAGAGGACAAGCGGGAAATCATGTGAGAACATGCTCATGGAATTTAATGAAGAGCAAATTATAATTAGTCCCTGAGTTTATACCATAATTATAAGTGCATTCTCTAATTTAATGGCCCTTGGGTTATGTTGTATCATAGTAATACTTGATAAAATTGTTACAATTAAGAATCACAATTCTCATGTAAGTATAGTTTAGCGTTAAATATATACTTTTTCCATCTCAAATTGATAGGTCTATTTATTTTTATACATAGATTAAGAAATATTAAATAATTTTGTTAAAATAGTTAGATTAAGAAATATTAAATAATTTAGTTAAAATAGTTGTTTTTACTTAGTTTTTCCTATTATACCTTTGTATTAGTATTAAAATACCAGATAAAGATGAATAGTACTCCTATTAAATAATTTTGGAATTTATTATTCTTTAATATAAAATTAAAGACAATTGATATTGCTAATAAATGAAATTATCAAACCATAAACATCAAAATTTTAAATTTTAAATTTTGTTTAAACTTTTAACAAGTGTATTAAATGATTGTTGTTTATAAGTGTTAACAACTATAAAATTAAATAAAGGTAAAATAGAAAATTAAGTAATTTAACACTTTCTAAAAAGGTAAATCAGTCTAAATATTGAGACAATAAAAAAAGAAAAACAAACATATCAATTTAGGATGAATGAAATTTTTTCTTGAATAAATGTCAGCTAAAATCTTTTCCCCCTCAAGCTCAAAAAATAAATATATGTATTTTGACCTGGGCCGTTGTATTGGGCTCTTATATTGGGTTAGATGCTTCGAATAACCTAAATGGCTAGTCAGTGATGAAGACCCAGGGTTTTATTTTATGCTGTCCTGTCGTTTTTCCAACGTAGGATCACGGTGTGCTGTCATTTTACTATTGATGTCGCATGGTTGTAAATCCACTATCGCGCCCTTGATGTGCCGACGACAAGGCATGTGGAATCGTAGTCTCCTAAAAGCACACGTCAAATGAGCCCTGACGTCGTAGCGATTTGACCCAAGCAGGAGCCAAGGAGAGACTCCCGACGCCCTACCCCAAACGTCTCGTCCGTCTGTGCCCGAGTGAGTGAGTAGAAAACAACTATTCTGGAGGAGGAGAATGGCGTCGGCGTCATCAGCGACGACAACAGAGAGAAGAGGAATACCAGGAGCTCAATTTGTAGAAGATGTGGAAACATATCTAAACCAATCTGGTCTGGACGTCAACTCTGCCCTTTCCTTTCTTCAAGAAAGGTATTTTATCAATCTCACCTGGCTCATCGTTTACAAGTTTGTTTCTTATGTTTAGTTTATCATCTTGATGCTCATGTTTTTGTAATTCCAATTTCCAATCAATTTTTAGGTTATTGGTGATGTATTGGTGTGCGTTTTCCTTTCCTATCTTGCAGGCTTCAGCAATATAAGCTAGTGGAGATGAAACTTCTTGCACAGCAGAGGGATCTTCAGGTACTAATTACTGCTTTTATTGCTACTGTAGTTCTACTTTGCTTTATCTTTTTGCTTTTTCATCTGTTCCTTATCTAAATGAAGCTAAAGTTATTGATTCAAATGATATTTACGTGTAGCAACAGCAGTTTAGTGGGAATTTACCGAAATTGTTTATTGGCTAATAATAACCCTACAGGCAGTAAAATGTTGGTCCCATAACAGTTCAGTTTTGAATTTAACTGGGTAAATGTGTTTTTCCAAGAGTGCTTCTGCGTTTTCCGTCATCTTAAGAATCCTTAATGGTTAAATTGCTTTTGAGTTTTTGAGAACCTTTGGGCTAATGTCACACAGCATAACCGAATTGTCACGTTTGAGGATTTTCCTCATAAAGTTTGAGCGTTTTCTCTGACTATCTTGAAAGGATCCAATTTTCGCAGTATGTCTTTTTAATCAGCCCTGGATGTTGAAACTTTATTTTGCATTCAGATTGTGAAACTATCATCTTATTTGAGGTATTTGGTAAACTTAGTTGTTTTCTCTTTCCTGACAACCTAAGTGTTGAGTATCGAAATACTATGATTAATTGATTCTAGTTATTGCATCACACATTATATTTAACTTATTCTAATTTTGAACAATCATGTTATTTGCATTCTATTTTCTTGGGATAAATTTCATGGACATTCAATTGAACAGTTTAAACCGAGTCATTTTATTTTGTTCACATACCATTGTGATTTCTCAAATTGCCAATGATGCTGATTAACTTTTTTTTTTTGATCCCCTTTTTTTGGCTGTCAGGGAAAGATCCCTGATATTGAGAAATGCTTAGATGTGGTTGCCACTTTACAGGCCAAGAAGGGTACTGGTGAGGTTCGTTTTTGTAAATTAATCATATTTTATATTTTGTAGCTTCATTTTTAAAAGTGCACTTGCTTGGTTTTCTAAACTTTTTATAGCCTTCTTGTCATATTAATCCATTATTCCTTCATGTGCTGGTGCATGCTTACGTGGGCAATGCACTTTTCTTGTCTTGGTGTTAGATTGTTTAGTAGCATAATTGGAAAATTGACACTATTGAATAGCCAGATCTTAAAGCATATGTTGTTATTGACATGTATGATTCTTATATATGATGTGGTGATTATAATCTTGTTGGTAATTGCATTTCATCCAACATAAGTCTTGATGTGATGCTATTGTCTGATATTTTGTTCCTTGTGCTGCTCACAAAATGTTTTTTCCCTGTCACGATTCCAAAATTCTTGATGGCTAGTGATTCCCCAATCAAATTGTTCATGTGAAGGGGAAAAAAAAGTAGAAATGCCGCTGTCTTCCTTTAGAATAATCCTTCTGGATATTACTTCATTGGCTAGAAATAAGGAAGTTTATTCCACCAAGGGCTTTCTTTGGACAAAGACAATACCTTTGGCTTTTTAATCTTCCCGTGCTATTATTGTTCGTGATCTATACACAAAAAATCATCTCTGAATTCAATTCGTCCTTATCTGGATTTATGAGCAACTTCCTGTTGGACCCTGTCCCCTCATGACACTCTAGCCAGGATTGTGAAAATGTGCCACTATCTTTAACATGGATGAGGAAAAAGATAGTATGGAAGTATTTCTGTTTAATTATTAATTTTAATTCTTATAGTTTTTTCTTACAAGTTTTGTGTTAGGAATTATATTTAATTTGTTATATGAAGTTCTCAATTTTGGAAAGTAGTGGACTTATTGTTATTTAGACTCATTTAAGGTTTTCTTATTTAAGAGCCCTGATCCTAATAGAGTTGACAGGCCTCCCAAAATACTTAATCTAGCTATTTTTTCAAAAAAAAAAAAAAAAATTTGGGGATGAATGCATTGAGCTATGTATTCTTTGCTAGGTTCTATTTTATTTTGTTGATTTGGTGATAATTTTCTCTGAGTTGTTCTATCTCATGCTCACACATCCATCGTGATCTCAATACTGATGTAATAAATCCCGTGAAAATATTGACTTGCTAATGTTGCTTCAAAGCTACTTTCTTCATATTGACTTGTGCTTTATACAAAACACTCTTGAACTGTGTCCTTGCACTGTCATTCTCAATAAATGGTTCCCTTGTCACTACTCTTTTTTGGACTACTTGTAATCCCAACTTGTTTCTAATGAATCTTCTGTCATCCGATGGCTAGCTGCCAATGATGTACGAAAAGAGATAAGTATACAAAGACTACTCTTATGAGCACCCTATATTACCCTAATAGGTTTTCTGTTTCCTTGTAGTGCATACATGGCTGTACTCACATTACATAACTTCTCACATATGCTACCTCCTCTTAAGTCAAAAAGGATTAAGTTACCACTTTTAGGTGCTTTTCTCCTACTCAGGGAATATTTTGAGATTGATCATCAGATAGGCTGGTCTTAATTGATACATTTTATTGTTCTATAAGACAATTGACATTTTTCAGATTTTTTAGGCCTAAGCAATACAGTTATTCATTCGGCACATAATTTGAAAAGGAATGGAACTTTCTTTTGATCATTCAGCGTTTGCAAATCTAAGGAGAACATTGCCATAAAATTAGATATTATAAAGTAGACAATTGTTGTTGGCTATGTGCTGGTGATAAAATTGAGTAAATTGCCATATAATTAATTGTTGATGTGGCCCTTTGAGTCATTAGTTTTCTGATTGGAGGCTTGAGTTAACTTACATGTTTATGCTGGCAGTGGATTAGCTGCATAGTCCTATGATATTGATTTTGTTATCTGGGAGATGTTAAAGATTACGAGATTAGCTTTTCATGGGTTGTGTGGTTTTCAATACAGGCGCTTATTACTGATTTTGAAGTCTCCGAGGGGATATATTCGCGGGCCTGCATTGAGGATACTGACTCAGTGTGTTTATGGCTGGGAGCAAATGTCATGTTAGAATATTCATGTGAAGAGGTTTGTACCTTTTCAACTGATGTTAGAAAGCCTTTGTTTTGTTTGCCCAAATACAGCAATCATATGCACTGTATACTTATGGTACAGGCTACTGCTCTTCTACAAAAAAATTTAGATAATGCCAAAGCTAGTTTAGAAGTTCTTGTAGCTGATTTACAATTCTTGAGGGATCAAGTCACGATAACACAGGTATTGTGACTATAACACGAAGCTCTTTATCTTTATTCTTCAAGTGGTGATTATAGATGAGTCAAATGTTCGAATGAGAGTCTCAAAACATGATATGCATCTTGCAGTGATTGGCATTATAATTAATAACAAAGTAAGCGCATTAAACAACTATTGGAATATACAGCAAATAGAAGCCTCAAAGGCTCCAAAAGTTAGATTCATGCATCTCGTTTAGTTAGAACAAATTGTCAGTTTCTTTTGACTAGTTAAACTACTATTTATCAGGTCACAATCGCTCGAGTGTATAATTGGGATGTTCACCAGCGTAGAATGCGACAAGCTGAGGGTACTTCTGCAGAGTCATGAAGAAAAAGTCTACTGCCACCCAGATTCAGAGGTGACTATATTTCTTGTTGAGAGCCTGGTTTCAAGCTCCCATTGGCTACTTTGGGTGATGAGTTGTTTTTGTATTTTTTATAATGCAAATTTTGCATGATGGGTATTCTGCACCTCGTTTGAAATATTGGTTCATTATAGGACCTCTGTTGCGTATGACAATTATTGTATTGTTTAGATGGACTTTTGTACCCAATGGAACTTCTCGGTTTGAGCAGTAATGTCTGTATTTGCCCCAACCTTTCTGTCTACCGGCATGTATCAATTTGGTGTGTGCTATTGATCTTCAATAACATTTCTGAACAGGTTTTATAGGCATATGAGAATTTGTTTTCTACCAACGAACTGGCGGTAGGCTATGTTTTAAAATTCAAAATTGGTGTCACTAGTTGAAATAATGGGACCTTAGGAAGGCTCGTATGTGAAAAAGATTTGAATAATGGAACCTGAAAAAGGCTCTCATATGTGACAGATATATTAGCAAAGTTAACACAATCGCGACGGTGACCGAAGAGTCGCGATCACTGGGCCTCTGCTTATGCAAGCATCTTATCCCTCCTCAAAGTGGGTTGTACATTTGGATGTTTTCTACTATGAAATTGCGGTATTTGGTCAAAAAATGACATGATGTAGCCTTTGGTGTTTGATCAAGTCAAAGTAACTGAAATGATTCTGTATTTTAATGGAATCACTGGCAAAGAAATTAACAGTCGTATTCAAATGTGACCAACTTTTTATTTTGTAGTCTTTTTTAACCCGTCCTGAATAGCTGTTCCATATGCTGGAGGTGGGTGGGATTACTGTGCTTTTTGTTCCTGATAAGCAATTTTCTTATTTTAATTATTTCACATGAACCTGAATTTGGTAATATGGAGAAGGCAGAGTGGCAGTTGCAGGCTGGCTGCTTATTACGGCTAGAGTTTTCACACGCAAACCTCAACCTCAACTTTTGGCAACTCTAGTTCAGAGATCCGGAAACTTGTAAGTTAACCCATTTGTGCCTGTATGGGAAGATATGTGTTCATATTTTTCACACTGAACCATTTTGGACATTCGATGCATCGGCCACTGGTACACTGGTCATGAAATTACCAAAAGTGCTTACGTTTCATGGGCATGTGGACAAGTCATTTTGCGTACGGCCCATTTCGTTAGCCCATGAAGGCAATGGATGTGGGTCTTTAACGTTTCTCCCCCTTACATTTGTTTGTCGGCTCATTCAAATAAAATGACGGTAAATCCTTGTCCAAAATGTCGGTTTTGATGTGTAAAGTTTCGGAATTTCATTTTGGGTGGTTCCGAACTATCACCTAACCTAATCCTCTTTTGTCCCACACATAAGCATGTCTCTTCCATGACCACCCAATAATCCATTATTGTCAATTAGAGAGAGAGAGAGAGAGACCAATGCGTAGTGCCAGCGACCCACAAAAGCTCCTTTCTTCCAAGGTTCAACCTTGAAGCAGACCCAAGAAAATAACGAAGACCTAGAAATAGAATGGCAGTCAAGACTTTTAAATTTTTATTTAAGAAGGAGACGCAACAACAGAAGTCTAATTTCACACCAGTTGACCTTTGTTAAAAGAATGGGTAAAAGACGGTCCCATAGCTGATGATGGGTTCAAATCCACAAGGCATGTGGTTTCTACTACACCCTCCAAAAGTCAGCAATAGCATTCATCTTCCTATCTTCCTCTTCTTATGCTGACATTCTGTTCTGTAGAACCCCTTTTTTATATTCAAAACTAGTACTAATTTGTGGTCAATTTAAAAATTTTAGTTTCCCTGCCTTTTTTTGTAAAAAAAATAAATAAATATAAATATCCGGATTACACTGCCAGAAAATCTGCATTATTGTCACGGGTTAGATTTGTTTCTTCCAAAGAGGGGAATTTTCACAAACTGTAGAATACCCAGAAAAATAAATAGCTAAACAAGTTGGATTATTGATTCATTTGTTTTAAATGTGATCGTGTTATCGAGGATTCGGATTTGTAGACTTGGAATAAAGTTATCTAACAAAGAACCATTGTTCAATTGTGGGTCAATTTGACTTAAAATCATATTCTTCAACTTGCACTGATATGATAATATTTCGACTTAAAGGCAAAGTAATATGCATCATTGACATGGGATGATAATTTATACATTTAAAAATAAATAAATATCGATTTCCTTCATAATATATATATATATATATATTCTAGAGAGCTACTAGAATTAGACTATATTAATAAGAAAAACAATAAGCCATCAAAAGATCATGACCAAAAAAAATTGGCATAAAAAAGATGGCATTTCCATCCAACTAATAATATTATTCAATTTCAACTGTGATGCTGTTTTATATTTTGATATTCAGATATTTAAAAGAAAAAACAATTGTCAAAGTTCAAATCTGTGACTTCCTAAAGCAAACATTCAACTATGTAGCTACTAATTCATTGAGTTTTCTATTATTTGTTACACAAATGCATGAGAAGTGAGTATTTCAACTTGTTGACGTAGTGAACTTTCAATGAAATGAATAAAAAGGGATTCCTATATTATATTAATGAAATTTGAATAAATTTTCAGTGAAAAAATTAGAGGTGAAATTGATATGCCAGAGAGAGAGAGCAGAGCACGTAAAACTTGATCCATATGCAATCATGGTCTGTGTTCATTTCATGGAGAGGGATAAAGAAGAGGGAAGGGAGAAATAATAAATAGTAGTAGTAATTTTTAATAGAGATGTGCACGCCAAACGAGGCTGATTTATTTGTCTTCCTCTCCCCCACGCTGCGTTGCTGTTTTAAAGTCGTTTTGTCCTCTTGTGTTATTTGCGCGTTTAGCGTTTCAATATAAAAATAGCTAAAAATGTTGACTTCGACTCTTCCATGTGCTTCCTCTCTCAATTCAATTAAATTAAAATTAAGACAAACATTTTTGGGTCTCAAAAATGTTGATAAAAATTATTGTTTGAAGGAGATTAGAGTAACTTTCTAATTGCCGCAATCATCGCTCTCTGTTCTCATTTCATGTTGCTTTCCCTGAGTCAACGCTTTCGAGTTTTCCTTCTCACCCATTGTTATCTCTGTAATTAATTAATGTCTTATTACTAATTTCTTCTCCAATTATTAACCGAAAATAAAATTCACATTTAATACTTTTCCATAAATGGTACCTTTTTAATTAATGATGAAGTGATATCACGAGTATTTCTATGCATTTTCCTCTGTCTGTTCTAAATCAAAAATTCTTATTCGATAATACTTAATATTTTGAATTTATTAATAAATATTAATTAGTTTTTTTTAATTTTTTTTCCATAATAATTATTTCTTTTTAGAGTGTATAATAATTTATAAAAATAATTAATTAAATATAACATATTCTTTTTTATATATAATAATATCTATTAAATATAATCTTTAATATATGTGCACAAATTTTAAATAACATCTATTAAGAAACAAAGAAAATATTTATTAAATATAAATTACAGTCAACTTTAAATTTAATTTTACATGGAAAAAAATATGAGTTAAAGTGTAAGACAAAATGTCTAATAAAAATATTTCAATACTCAAACTAATTTAGCCTAAACCATTTGAATGAGAAACGATGCAATGCAACATTTAATTCAATAATTTTTTTTGAAAAAAAAGAGATTAATTAAAAGTTGAAGAAGAAGAGATCATTTTTATAATTACCACGAGACTTCATTTGCATATACACATCTTTCCTTTGCTCTTAAGGTAGGTGACGTCAGGTTCAGATTATATCCACTATATGCTAATAAGGTAATTTGAAATGGGTAGATGGAGATGATCACCTTAGGTCGATATCTTCCTTGTCTTCTTCCCTTGTCGTCGTAATGTGGTGACAACTCGTTATCGTTAGTCATCATTATCAGCAATTTTAATTCCTTGCCGTATTTTCACCTTTCTGTCCTCGACTGAGAGATTTCAATACTGCTGGCTTCAGTAAATCAATAGGGAGGAACTGCGCTTTTGCCCTTTCTTCATTGGTCCACCTTTTTTTCCGCCTCCATCAATACTTATATTATTATAGTAATACTTAATTGTTTAGATTATATGAATAATATGTAACTATCTTAAAAATAGTGAAGTTTGACATTGCCGATCCATTGTAGAAGGATTATACTTTATTCAACTACATCTTAAATGTTGAATGAATGCTTTGGGGAAAAGAAGAAAGAAAATATTCAGGATTCTTTGGTTTTATGGACATAAAATATTTTATATAAAATAATTTATTTTTTATTATTTTGGTATTATACTAAAAAAATATTTTGTAACGTTTGAATAAACCACAAACTATTAATTTTTGCTTCATCTGTTTTACAATATCTATCTTTTAAGGTTATGCACTTAAATTAAGAAATTAATTAATTAAAAATAATTAATATATCCTTAATTATCTTCAACTAGAACTCTACACAACTAAAACTCTACACTAACACTAATAAGAAAATATTTAATTAGAAGAGAGAGAGCAGATGATGATGAGAGTAAATTTGAAAAATAAGCTCGTAATATTACATTGATAATGTAGAATGACAATTATATTGAAACAATTTTTTTTTTCTAAAACAACAACTATTATGAAACGGAGGGAATAATATACAATACAAAAAATTTAAACTATAAAATATTCATTTATTATTAAATATATAAGAAGTGCAAATAAAAATGTTGAATTTTGGCAGCTATCACTAGTCCTTACCAACAAATTATAGTTGTCGAATAATTGTGGCGGTTGTCAATAATGCAGGATGATAGATAATAGTTAATAGATCTATGATATATATTTATATAATTTTTTTATAAATTATATCAAAATCTCAAAAATATTTTTTTAAAAAAAAATAAGTCATTTTTAAAATAATATAATTTTCTCTTTAATCAAGAAAAAATTTTATTAATTAATTTTTTTAAACTCTTCAAATACTTGAAAATAAAAAAAAAATTTAATAAAATATTTTCTTTTTGCAAAACAAACAACAACTAAGGTTAAAAATACATGTCTTATTGCTTAGGTTGAAAAAAAACAAAATTTTTAGTTGATAGTGGAAGGTTGATACCAGATTAAATAGATATTATTAGTAAATTAATCAAGTCATTGGAGATGAGTAAGAGCAAGCAATATTAATCAACTAATACTACAATGTAGTTGTAAGTGTCAAACAAAGAAGTTGGGAATTGTTAGTTTAGGGAAAGCAAGCTATTTCAATCAAAATTAATCTTTGAATTTAATAAGTGTTCCAAGTATAAATGTTCATGTATACATGTATCATAGTCAATGGTGGAATATATAAAAACTAGCAAAATTTGCCAAGTTAGGTTATTGACTGGGTCTAAAGTTGCAAAATCTTGAAGATGTCAAATTACTAATTGGTGTGATTGGTTGACCATAATAAAGACCGTAGTCTAGAGGAAAGAGATAGGGTATTAATTAAACTTGTGATGACTGTAGGATAAGTTAAGGTCTAAAAGCTATATATAGTGGAAAGTATAAAAAAGAAATTGATACTTAATCCCATAAACAAAAGGAAAAATCTAGCCATGATCTAGCTTCACCAATAAAAATAATAAGATAAGGAATAAGTGGTTGTTCTCCCTAGAATCTAACTCTTTTCATAACGTAATAAGAAGTTGAAATATTAGTTTATAACCATCATTAGTGGATGATGTGAACATTAATCTAGAAACAGAATCATTATCAATTATATGTGTAAATAAATTAAAAAAAAAGATTATTTGCCATATAATCAAACATATGAAGTCTTGAAATATACTTTTAAGAGACCAGAATATTAGTGTTATTTATTTATTTATTTATTTCAACAAAATGGGATGCCCTTAAATTTGTAGGTTAGAGATTTGAGCGATAGTTTTTAAGTTTTATAAGAATTTTACACCGTATCTTAACTTCTCCCACTTCAGCATACTAAATTTTTTAAAGTAAACTTGAGAATATCAGGATATCAATCTTTTATTTTATTTTTAGATAAGCTTTTTAAATTTTGTCCATCACATTCTTTCTCAAATTCAGTTCAAGCAAATTAATTTATGTCAGGTCTAATGAACTTATGAAAAATTACATTTTCACAATATCTTAGCAAATATGAATCTAAAATAATATAAAAAAGCACTCTTCCATCACTTCAGCTCATATCCGTTGGCTCAATCTTTTAACTTTGAAAGATCAGAAAGTAAACAATTAGTTCAATAATTCTTCTACTGAGAGATATTTGGAAGAGCTAATGAGCGCAGCAACCTGATTGACACTAATCAGCTTATATAAAATGTTTGGTAAATATTAAAGCAATAACTAATTGATAGTATTAAAATAACCGAACGTCCTTAGAAAGGACACTTGTCCCTTCAATAAAAGACACTTACCTTATAAAGAGACAAGTTTCTTACATAAATTGATCTTTCATAATCGAACATAAAAGGAGTGAACAGTTAAGAAGAGTACAAAAATATGAACGTTAGATAGTTGAATGTCCATGCGATTTGAAGAATTCAATAAAAGGCAATAAAAAAAGTAAAGTTCAGAAAATATTAAGCGGTTACATAGTATACACTTTTCTAAATATATCGAAATAATGAAAACAAAGCTAACAAATACTATTTATGGCACCATTGGGAAGGATCCAAAAATAACAATATATAAATATTCATCATCTTTACTATAAATGTACGTTTTGCTAGAGTTTTTACTGCTATGCTTATAAGCTCTCATTTTTCTTTAAACTTTTAAGTTTTTTTCACTTTCACTAACTTAAACATCGAAGTGATTATGTGATACACAGTTCCCTTACTTTACATTTATTCATTCCATAACAAGTCATTTATCTCACTTGAAAATCAAAGACACCATTATTGATAATTGATTTATATGTCAATTAGTTGTTGTTTAAATCATTTCCAATTAAAATTTGATTTTCAATCTCACCTATTAATAATTAATATAAAATAAAAATAACATTTTGACAAACTTTCTTTTAATATTTTTTATTTATTTTAATTCTTAATACATATTATATTTTAAAAGTACGTAAGAAAAATTCACAAATCTCCTTAAATCTTCTTTATTTTTTTAAATTATTTTATTGATTAATTATTTATATAGAAACTTTATAAGGGCATTATAAGTTTAAAAATATATTATATTATTTATAATTATTTATTTAAAAATATAAAATATAAATCAATCGTATACTATTATTAGTCATTTTATAAATTAATAGTTTAACAATTAGATATAATTTATGAAATATATAATATTTATTAACCATTAACTATCATATATCAGTTACACTTAATAGCTATCCCACATAGTTCCTACGAAGTTAATTGTAAGTCAAAAACCAATTCAATTGATAAGCTACAAATTAAGAAAATGAAATCTGAACTTTTATAGTAGAAATAACAAATCTAATTATTGGGTTTGATATTTAGAGGCAGAACAATTTGCTTTGTTGTCATAATTATAATAAACTAGGAAATCCGGTTGACTTGTTAATCTTTTTGAGAGGATCATTTGAGTTTTTATATATTGTCATATGTATATAACTTTTTGAGGGGATTGCATTTAATGAAATTTGAATTTTAATGTTTACTAACTTTTAGATAATATCATATCATTAATTGGTAAAATAGTATCTAAAGTATTTATTAATTATTAATACATAATAATGTTCCTATTGTTCTATACAACCAATCCTTGAGAAAATAATAAAGAGAATAACTAGACTATGAATTGTTCTATTATCATGTTTGTCAAGATTGGTTGGTCTCGTGTATAGTTGAAAGATTATCTTCCTTATTGAAACAATTTAAGAGAAAAAGAATTGCACCTATTCTTTCCGAAAATTCTCTTCATATGCGAAGATAGGTTAGGATATAAACTATGGCTAGAAATGAAGAGGTAAGGACATGAAAAGCTCAACGGAAGCAGTTAGGGGTTATAATATATTTGACCAAACATAATTAATTTCAGTCTGCAAACAGAAAGCAACACATTTAGTTATTAGTCATAAGAAGTAAGTTAGACCCCAAAGCCTAATTGATTCCTCCTTTTATCTTCACTCACAAATTTTGTAGATGAGAGAATCTTAACCCTTTTCCTTTGGTGCGTAACCACAAAAGTTTAATGATACCAATTAAAGTACCTATGCCACTATAGGTGCATGTGCATTATTAATAACAAGTTGCGTTTCTGGACCTCCCGTAAGAATTAATTTATTTTTTAAAATAAAATTATTTAATTATTATTATTTAAAATTATATACATAAAATTGATAAAAATGTTTGTATTACAAATAGTTACTAAATTAAGGAAAAGAATATATTATATACATTACTGCCGATAATAAACTATATCAAATTTTGTTGTAAGATATTATATATATATATATATATATATATATAGAGAGAGAGAGAGAGAGAGAGAGAGAAAATAGAATAACATGAAAAATGTTAATCTTTGGTTGTTCCCATAAATTTAATTTTTCATTCATTCCGTAGAAAATATGATAAAAAATAAAACCTGAAATAACTTAATCTGATGAAAATTTTTGGATTAACAATTGATCTTAATCTGACAAGCAAATCAATCAATCTTCACTCAACGTGTAGGACAATTGAAACGATCCAATTTAAATGATTAGAATTTTAAAATTAAAATATTTTTATTTTTTAATTTTCTATTGATTTAATTTAGTTAATTATTAATTATATAAATTATTTGCTTAAAAGATAAATTATATTTAATTTATTAAATATTTAAATAAAACTAAAAAATTTTAATCAATTTCTATTCATCTAAAATCTACCTGTTAAAAATAATTTTTTTAAAATTATTATTTTAATCATATTCTCTTAGGAAGGTCTAGAATTCAAAATCTTGGAGTCGCACTCGTTGAAAGAGTTTAACCATAAATAGCTATCTAATCTGAATAGGATTAGTCTTGTACCTAAAAAGTCATAAAGATACCTAACTCAAATACAAAAATTTAAAATTAATATATGATTAAAGTAGTAAAAAAAAAGTTTATTAAAATCAGTCAATTAATCAAAACTTGTGAATTAGATCATTTTGATCTAATTTAAATTATGTCATTCTATGAAAAAATTTTAAAAGTATATTCTTTTGCTCAAAATTTTGATGTTAAAATATTTTCTTATTAATATTATATTATTTTTTATTTTTAAAAATATTTTAAATTTATATATTTTAAAATAATATATTATTAAATCAAATTAATTAAATAAAAACTAATCAACGCACTGATTCAATAACTAGTCGGATTTTAAAAAGCATTATCCAAAAGTGCTAGTTTGGGGGGTATTGCTTCTATTGTATAGCTTGGTGCAGCCTTAGCCCTACCACTATGGATATATTGATATTGCATCTTTTGCTTCCTCAACTAATTAAAAACACATATGAATATATTGATATTGTCTCTTTTGCTTCATTAATTAATTAAAAACACATATTAGATGGGCAATAAATTGAAATGTAACAAGAGCCATCTTTTCAATACCCTCTCTTAAGAAAGTGATGGGATTACGAGCGAATATCAAAATGTAAATCTAAATTTTATATATATATATAAGATATTGTTTCAATGATTACTATAATTTTTACATTTATGATTACTGCACGTTCAGTGTTTGAATTAAAAATCTAATTGTTCTTATCATTTTGACTTGCAATTAATGTTTACATAGAAAGTTATAAGTATTTATTATTTAATTATACAAATAGTAATCATCTATGGAGACGTAACCATTGAAAACTCTCATATATATATATATATATATAATCAGAATATATATATATATATATATATTCTGATTATATTTAATTTAATGAATTTATATATATTTTTGCAGTTTCTCAACAAATTAGAACTTAGGATTAATATCCATTGTTATGCACTCATTATTACATTTAAACACAATAACACATGCATAGGCAAAACCATTTTGAGAAATAAAAATAATACTCATCTCATAATTACTGGACTATATATGTCCAACAATATCATTGCCATCGAAAGAAAACCATAACTAAAAAACAATGGAAGGGCTTTAGTTAAGCTGTGGATGTACCCAGATCCACATGTTAACTACGTATGTTTTTCTTTTGTTGAACGAAGAAATATTCAAAAGGTTTGACTTATTGAAGGTTTCTGACCGTTGCGCTTTTAGATTCCCAAACAAAAACATATGGCATATCGATTGGTACAAAGGACCCACCGCCAGAATATTTTCAGAAAGTCGGTGTCCGATTATCGGTTTATGTTGATGACGAGAATTAGTATTTTGAATTAAAAGACCCACGCTTTGTTCCATTGCTGTGCCTTTCACTCTTTGAGAATGAGATTACCTGTAAACGTAAACCCTAAATAAGCATGTCAAGTGAAATCAAGGAATGAAATACCAGTATAAGTTATCTGATTAGAATTATTGTATATAATGTATTTGAGTGTTTGTCTCTTTTTTGGATCCCAAACTTCTCCTCTAAGCAACACATTTCAACCTCAACAACTTGTCATATTAATTTATATACTATTAATCTGTCACACATATGATATCTATAGCGGCCTACTAATATAATCCATGTGGCTGTGCACTTATTCTATTTATGCAAAAATAGTTCTATTAAGTCAGAAATTGAGATGGTAAATGGATTAGATTGAATTAATTTTAAATTATATTTATTTTGAAATGGATTTGAATTTAGTAATTTTGAAGTCAGATTGAATTATCAGGGTTAATATATTAAAAGAAATTCATATTATTTTTTCAAGTTTTGAGTAAAATCAGATTGAGTTATACGAATAAAAAAATTATTATTTAATTTCAAGACAAAGTTTAATATTTTAATAATTTAAAATAGATCAATCGGATCAATATGCATATATAATCAAATTGATCCGTACATCAAATTAGAATCAAATCAACTTTAATATAAAATTTTTTAAGCCACTTGAAGTTTTATTTCCGATTAAGTTCAAATATTGGTATTGAATTTTTAAATTAAGCGAAAAACTATCACTTCTAGCTAAAAGACTAAACAGATAGCACATTAATATTTATTCAAGTCAATAATCTAGTAGCTTCATTTTCCATTTATTTTTTTAATTGTAATAAAGTTAGTTTTTTTTTTTTTTATGTTCACTCATATTATTGAAAATTTATGTCTAAAATTGTTATTTTATCTCTATTTTATGAGAATATTTGTTTATTGAAGTTTTATAATTTGAAATTGAATTTTTAATATTTTGATGATAATATCATATCTAATTTGATTTGTTATATGAATGTTAGTTTATATTATATTATAGTATCATGATTTTGAGGTTGAGTAAATGTGTTGTTATTAATTGTATTAAGAATTAATTTTATATTGATATTTTAGATTATAAAGATGTTTTTTAAATTCCGTATAATTATTTATAAAAAAATTCTATTACTGTTATAAAAAATAAACTTTTATACATCATATTAAGTTCATCTCTTTAATTAGATAGATAAAATAAGTGATTCATATTAAAATTAAAAAAAAAAGCAATAATTAAAGAAAAATGTATACATTTGCGATCTCAAAATTCAAATCTTAATTAGATGAAACTAAATCCACTTGCCACTGGGAATTTATGAGATCTGAACTTTGTAACATCAAATTATCATATAGATCAGGAATATGTACAAGGCATATTTAAATTCAAATCCTTCACGCTATTATATTGTGCAACAATATATATGATATATCCCATTGAAATGATATACCCAAAAAGTTTTTTTTTTTTAAAAAAAAGTAGATGTTCCAAAATTCAAATTTCAAATAGAATCTATGCCATGTGAAATAACTTAATAATTTAATTTTTTGGATGTTTCTTATGACTAAGATATGATTGTCACACCGTGTAGATGTAATAAAGGTTGATTACAATTCAATTGAAATTATAAATTTAGCTACGATAATAGGTTGTCACGGCCTAACACAGTGTGCTAAGTAACATCAGATTTCTTTTCCTCTCTCCTCTTTAGCCCTTTTTCAGTCTTGATGATGAAGTACCACAATATTTAAGTCATGAGAAAGTTCCAAAATTTTCTTTATCTTAATCAAGTGAATGACAGAAGGATGAATTAAGGAATGGATCTATCTAGTCTCAAATGGTAAATGATTGGATAAATTTTATAATTCTGTGCTATTATGTAAAATTTTAAATTAAGTGTTTAATGTATTAATTATTTGTAATGATTTATTGTAATTTTGAATAATTTTATCAAGATAAAAAATTATCTAAAATGATAAATAATTATGCTCATTGATGAAACTATTACTTAAATACTTTAAAATTACATTAATTACGGTTTTGTAATATATATATTGTAGTATATTTCTTATGAATGTGATAGGTTTAACATAGATAAATTTAGATGTGAAGAGACTATATATTGAAGGAAATAGAAACATAAAACAATGAGAAGTAATGAAAACATTTGATTTCAAGGTTAGAATATAAAAAATAATGAAAACATCGGATGGAAACAGAAGAAATGTAATGAATGGAGAAGTTACATAACATAAACAAGAGAAGCTATATGTTAAGACGGCTTGTTTTGGAAGCAAAAACCCTAAAAGAATATCCTAAAACCGCGTAAAAGTGCATGTGCTTTGGAACAGAGAAAGATAGTCCCCATCTGATTTTATTATTATTATTATTACGCAAAAGAAAAAAAAAAAAAAAGCATATATATGTGGATCCAAGAGAGGCAACAGAAAGCATACACGTGGCTTTTGCATGTCCTACTACAAATTAAGCGAGAGAGGAGCGAGCGATGGTGACCAGAAGTGGGGGCACGTACCACAGTTGATGATTTTACGAAAAGAATACAATAATTTTCTTTCTTTAGTCTCTTTCAACTTTTTGTTTTCAAAAATAACTAGATAATATATATATATATATATATCCATTGCATTCCAATAATATATTTTTAAGTTTTCTTGGATGGATGGGTTTGATTTTGATGTACAAGTGCGTTGGGGAATTTTATTCTGTAAAATCCAGGTTGTACCCCGAAATGACCATTATTGGCTCTTTTATGTGCAATCATATACACAAGATCTATTTGATGCAGTGCAGAGGAAGGGAGGGTGAGGGTGCTCCATTATCTAAAATTACTCTTTATCTATGCCCCTATTCCATTCATCTTATCCCCTAGTTTTTAGAGCGGACCCATCCTATACAATAATCATTTCTTAATGCTTAGTTACATTTTTTTTCATTAATTAATCACTCGCCTTTCGCTCCTAAACTTAAAAGTTTCAATTATTACTAAGATATTTGAAAATGATTTAAATTTGTATTTTCCTACTTAGTGAGACATTTATACTCTTAATTGTTGAATTATTAATGCTTAAAAAAGTGAACTTCAATGTTTAAATTTCAATAATATGATAAAATCTAATACTACAAAAGATATAAAAGAGCTCAACTATTTCCATGTGCAGTTAATACTTTCTTTTTATATGTAGGAAATTAACCATGTATATATATATATATATATTGACCAATTATATCCTCATGTCTGTTTGTTGAAGCAATGAAGAAGCTACTTCATTTGCTATTATATATTGTCAAAAAAAAAAAAAAAAAAAGAAAAACAAAACTAACAACCACAAGAAAAGAAAATCAATAAATACAACTATATTACCTAGACGGGAATTCAGAAAAGCATTGTCTCGTTAAAATTAAAATACTTCTTTTTGATTTTCAAATCGAAATCGTACGTTTAATTTATTAAAAATATATAAAAAGTTGTAAAAAATAATTTTTCCTGCATTCATTAAGTCTAATACAGATAAATATTTAACTAAAAAAATATTGAGCAAAATTCTGAAATCCTTTTTCTGCATAAACAAAAATAAATAAATGGTGGGATTAAAACGGTGCGGATTGTGGCCCCTCGGTGGTGGTGTTGGCTTGTCGGGGAAGAACCGAGAGAGCTAAGAAATTTGGGTGACGCCGAGATTATGTCATCATGTGCATTTCGTGTCAGACAATGGACCACACGTGCCAGAAACTTCCCTCACACGCTCGAAACGCGGTTATTTTTTTACTTTTACTTTTTTATTTGTTCTTTTGTAACCTTTTCTTCAGGATTTGTCGAACTTACGAAGTCTTTTCTGTGGGTAGAAAGTTTTTGTCCTCAAAGCACCGAATATTACAAAATTGCCCCTTTTTTTTTTAAATAAAATGTGTTGAATGTCTTCAAATGTCAAACTTGAAAAAGGTTAGCTTGAGCTTCTAATTCTTATTATGGGTCATGAATTATAAAGAGTTTCACAAAAGTAAGATCATAAAACAGAAAAAAAGAAAATCTTTCTCAAAAATAGATGAAATCAAAGTTTTTATGATTGGGCAGATTATAGAATTTATTCGAACAAATCAATTCATTTGAAATTTTTTTTTCTCTTTTAATAATTATTGTTAGATAATGGAATAATTTTTTTTGTATCTATTACAAATTACAGGAAATAAAAAAAAATAACTTATAATTTCATTTATGTAATCTATATGATATTGCACTGTATGTGTTATATAATCCATGAAAATAAGTTAAAATTATTAATAGTGAATTTGTTTTTGAAATTCATGTGATTTGACATGATATAAATTTAGTGGTTGGGAAATTTCGATGATTTGGAATCCGACAAAATTGTCACACGCAACCCGCACTATTTATAAAATATGAACCATGTTAAAATTATTGAGAGCACAAATATAATTTGAGAGAGAGAGAGAGGGCCATTATAGTAATTTCAGATAATAAGTTTTTTTTTTTTTTACCGTTGAAAGTGAAATAAAAAATAAAAAGGTGGGGGCAAAGAGAGCAGCCCGGCAGAGGAACTCAAAAAAGTAAAAACGGAGGGAGGCAGCGATCACATGCAGCAGCGTTGGAGAAAGCCCCTATCTAGGAATCAACGTGTACCGAAAAAGCTCTTTAACACGCAACCGATGAAACCAGTCAAAATATCCGCGTAATAGGATGTGGACCCAGGAGCGGTCGTCTGGCATTTAATGCAGAACAACGGTCCAAATCCACTGCTATCCGTACAACACAAAACCGGCAAGTGCCGGTCATCTCCCCCAATGGGAAACCTCCATACTCCAAGCTGTTGCCCAAAATCTAAACCCCAAGTGAGCATTCACACTTAAAAATAAAATAGAAATACGAAACACAAACGAACAGTCTCCATTTTGCTTCTCGCTCTTTTTTAATAAACTTGAAAAGCAGAAAGAGAAAAAGGAGAACAAGTGCTACACTCAAATGAAGAGAAGCAGAATATGTGCTTTTGATGATATATAGAGATTTTATTATATACCATCAGATTTTTTTCCCCTATGGAGAAGAGAGAAGAGCAAGCTAAAGTGATGATAAAGGCTGAGAGTTCTATTTCTATGGCAAATTCCACATTTATTAGCGATGAGATGCCTCTGCCTATTATGTCTATGGCCAGTAGTTTTGCTTTTCCATCATCTACGCCCACAATACCAACATCATCATCCAGCAGCATCTTTGACATGATGATGATGATGCCGTGTGATATTGGTGGTGTTGGTGGTGGTGACAAAGGTGGGTTCTTGGACTTGCTTGATGGGAACCCAGATTTTGGTTCTTCTTTATTCGATTTGTTTCAGACTCCGTTTGTGCCTCCAGAGCAACAACAGCAGCAGCAACCATTACTATCATCTCCGGCTTCTACTGTTCCTGAATCATCTGAGGTTCTGAACACTCCGGCGACTCCTAACTCTTCCTCCATCTCTTCATCGTCGAATGAAGCAGCAAATAATGCACAAGCTAATAATACTACCAGTAAAGTTGCAGGAGACGAAGAGGATCAGGATCAAGAAAAGAACAAGAAACAGTGAGTGTTACTATGTAAAGTGCGGTTCTTTAATTACTTTCTTGATGGATTAAGTTGGCTTTCTTTTTTCGCGTGTCTGTTACAGTGCCTTGTTTGTTAGTTAGTTAGTTAGTTAGCTAGCTAGTTTTGGATACGAAACATGAAACAAAAAGTGATAATTATATTGAGAGGGACCGAAATTGATACATATAGTTTTTATTATGTTTTTCTGCAAATTCAACTTGAGGATGAGTTTTTATGGGGTTTTGTTGTGGTTCTTCTGAAAAGTGTAATGTTTATTTGTGGGTTTAGGTTGAAACCCAAAAAGAAGAACCAGAAAAGGCAAAGGGAGCCAAGATTTGCTTTCATGACAAAGAGCGAAGTTGATCACCTAGATGATGGGTATCGATGGAGGAAATACGGCCAAAAAGCAGTGAAAAACAGCCCTTATCCAAGGTACCTCTCATGAAAATTGCCCATCTTATGCCCAATATAATTAGTTGCTCTGATAACATGTATTAATTTAATCTTGTTGTAACTTGTGTTGCAAGAATATATGCAATGCTGGCTAGCTATTTCTTGGTATTATATCAACTTTTTTTTTTTTCTTTCTTTCTTATTTGTGTTTAAAAAAAAAAGAGTGTGTTAATTTAAGTACTACTGTTTTACTTTTTCAGGAGCTATTATCGTTGCACTAGTGCAGGATGTGGGGTGAAGAAGAGAGTAGAAAGATCATCTGAAGATCCAGCAATAGTGGTTACAACTTATGAAGGACAACACACGCATCCAAGCCCAATAACACCTAGGGGAAG
>CATIWR010640312.1:0-16332 GCA_949677035.1 Omphalea diandra | reverse complement strand
TGTTAGCCATCTTTTTAGGTTGACAGTGATTCGATTTTCTCAATCTTTTGTGCTTTTGTTATCTATGTTTTACTTAAATGTGCTCTTCTTTTTAGTAAGTGTAAAATTTTCTTTTTACATTATTGGTGTTCAGATTAGCCTTATATAAAGATCATAAGAGTTGAACAGTAACTATCATCGAGTATGATCTAGTCCTTCAAACAAAGATAATTGCTCTTATTGATATATATGAATTTTTTAAAATTTTATTTTATAAAATTACAATGATGTAATATCTAATGTATTGATATTGTATTTTCCTAATTAATAAAATCAATCTCTATTTCAATAATAAAAATTGAATATGATCTTTAAATTTATTTAAATTAATCTTTTGCTTACTAAACTACCCTTAGTAGATTTTTTCAATATAGTGCATAATAATCTAAATATGGTAGACTGACCAACTCACAAGAAGAGCAAAGATTCAAATAAAAAGAATTATGCATTGAAACTCAAAAAAAAATTATATAGTAATTTATAATTTCAAAGTTAAGAAAGTGAAAATTAATTATAGGTGTTGATATTTATGTTAATTAATGAAATGTATTTTAGAAATTTAATCATTAAAATAACTATTAAAAATGAAAAATGACCTATATTTTTAGACAGACCAAAAAAAGAAAAATGACCTATCAAATTTAACAGAGAGAGTATTATTTACAAAATAAATTGTTTAATACATATGCAATTAAAATTTTTGTCTAAAACAAATTATATATATATATATATATATATATATATATATATAATTCTAATCTCATATTCAATTTTAAAATGAGTGATTGTCATTTATTAATTACTGTTTATTTAAAATAAAAATTTGATATTTATTAAACTAACTACTTGGCAAATAAATGTTTTAAATTTTTTATATAAAACTACATAATTAAAAATAATTAAAAATAAAAATAAAAATATTAAAAAATATAAAATAAATAACTAAAATGTATAATGATGAAAAATAATTTTCATATATTATCTATTTTAAAAATAAATATTATTTACTTAAACAGCTAAAAAATTCAATAATCCTTAATAATTGCATTAATTCAATTAATTCCTCGAATTGCAATGAGTTTCTTAATTCTTAGAATTTAATCTAAAATTATCATTAAATCTCAATTAACAATCAACTATTTATCAAATATTCAATTATCTCCATAAAATATCTCAAACATCACAATGGCTCCAATATTAATTAAATATGAAGGGTTTCATATGCAACTGTATTTGTTTTTTGAGGATATTTAACACACAATATGCATATGTATTGCACAAGTGATGATGATACAGCTCGGATAAGTGCAGAGATTATGTGTAGGACTCTGCTTTATTTAGCATGATACAAACAGCACATAGCTAGCTAGAGCTAGCTGGCAAAGACACACAGGTAGGCATAGTAGTAACTAGTTCAACCTGCATAGACGAGTGCAGAGCAAGGCTGCTCTGCTTTATTTACATACTAATTTACTAAACGTCTAAGCAAGGTTATATAGTCCACGCATAATTTAGGGAGCAGCAGGAGTATAATAAGCATCAAGTTGTGTCAGGGTCTCCCATGCAATTTTTGAGATCTCAAACAAAACACCATCGATCGCACTAGCCTGGTTCGGGGTATACTGATAGTCCCATGTCCATTTTGCCCAGTTCTCACTTGAAACAGTGTAAACAGTTAGTTTGGCATAGAAGGTTGAGAAGTATGACTGGATATCCCCGCCAGTTATCGTGTAAACAAATGGTGAGCCTGGTATCGGGTTGCTTTGAGTAATAAGTTCAGTCGAAGATTTGATCAGCGAAGTATCTACATAAGAAAAATTGCCCATTAATTAACTACAACAGACATTAGTGATTAGCTAATAATTACTACTCTTCAAGATGCTAGCTAGACCATGCACCGATTAAAGAACAAAGAAATGCTCATTTGTCGGACTTGGAGAATTTACTTAATAACATACCTGGTCCATAATTGATATTTAAGGTAGTACTACTAGGTCTCTTGACATTAAGATAAAGGCTAGGAATAGCTTTTTGAAACACTGTCTCGGGTTTGAGAATGCCGTTCCAGAACGTTTGTGCGTCAGTGTTAATCTTAACTTGAACTCCACCGCTGCCAGACTGGGTTGTCATTCTGCTACTTGATAATTAATGGAAGGTACAAATTGAGTTTGAATTATCGATATGCTGTGCATCCAGAGACTAACATGGACAGGTATATATAGCTCCATGGGGATGAAAAGATTACAATTCATGAAGTGAAATGTGGCAAATTTTAATATTTGAAAGTGCAGTTATCCATAGACGTCATCATCGACGACGTCAAGCTATAGACGTCATTATTTAAATAATTTATTATTTAAAATATATAAATTATTTTTTTTAAATGAAATATTGATAGATTTTATGAAATGATGAGAACCCATAACCCACCAAAAAGTCTGCGGCAAAATTTGCTTCTGGATAGTATGCTGCACAACAACTTTCTATTCATGACTTAACAGTCTTTTAATCTCTCCCACTAAGTTCATGCGAGGCCAACAGTATAGTCTTCCTTCGATACAGGAAGATGTTTGTGATAAACATCATATTTTACATTTACGGTGCTAGCGGATGTGTTTTTTTTTTTTTTTTTAATAGTATTATTTATTTAATTTAATAGTCATATTACATTTATAATTCAAGATATTGCTATTGAGAATTATAATTAAACCTAACACAATGATTTAAATAATTTAACTCACTACTTATTATCTCTTCAACATGCTCCAAATTTATTTTGATATTGTATCATCGTTCTAAATGTAACTATTTAATAAAATTATTCTAAAATATTGAAAAATCATGATTATTGCACAAGATAGATGAATAGTATTTCAAAATTAATAAACACTATTTTCATTCAAAAAATGTAAAAAGCTAAATAAAATGACATCAAAAAATAAAAAAGATATTTTTATTCATCCATTATTAACATATATATATTCACTACAAAAATTGAAATGTCAAAATAATATTTTTATTTATAAATATATTTAAAAGAAATTTAATCTTTGTTTGTTTTGCAAAAAAATTTTTTAGAAAATATTTTTCGCATTTTTCACTGTTTGATGCATCTAGAAAAATTGATCAACGAAAAATATTTTCCAAGTCAAAAGGAAAACTAAGTCATTTTTCAGGAAAATGACTTCCCGTTTTGAAAATGAGAAGTCTTGACAAACTCATCCAAATGAAAAAAAATTATATAAATACGTATATTTATTATTATTGGTCATTCTTAACTATCGACAGCTGTCACCAGTCATCTTCAACAACTGCAGTCACCGGTGATAGATGAGACCCACAAAAATTTTCATTTTTAACATATTTTTTATATTAGATAATAAATAGTCTAAATATAAAACATTTATAATCTAAATTTTATTATAATCTTATAAATCAAAATAAAAATTAATATTTTTTATAGTGTGGTCCAAACACTAGAAAATATGTTATTTAGAAAACATTTTCCTCAAAAAATATTTTCATCAAACAAGTTATTTTTCGTGAAATAAACAGAGTTTTAATGTATAATAAAATTTCTCTCATAAATCATCTTCGTACCATTACATATACCATTTGATTGACTCAAAACTAAATTATATTATCTTAATTTTAATATATTTAAAAAATAAAGTAACGCTAATTTAAAAATATAAACTTCTTTATCCATTATTTTAGTTATTTCAAATAATCATAAAATTTAAAATTAAAATAATAATTAAGTCTATAAACAATATTATCCATCTAATTAAAATTTATAATTTAAGATTATTATCATTAATTTAAAAATATTTTTTATCCTCTTATGCCCAAAAAAGTTTTTTTTAATTAGTCAATTTTATGGATAATATAATATAAATTCTAAATACCACAAATTTCAAAGATTGAAATATGGTATAGATAATATAAATTTCAAATATCATAAATTTCAATGATGAAAATAATAATTAGTTATAAAAAGAAATATTATCCACCCAATTGAAATTTATAACTTAAAGTTATTATTATCAATTTAAAATTTTTTTATAGCTCTTTATGTCCAAAAGAAGTTTATTTTTTTTCTAGTTAGTCACTTTTATATATAGTATAGATAGTTTGAATTTCAACTATTACAAATTTCAAAGATTAAAATAATAATTAATTTTATAAAAAATATTACCTATCTAATTAAAATTTATAACTTAAAATTATTATTATCAATTTAAAAATATTTTATACTTTTTTATATCCAAAGAGTTATATATATAAGTGTGTGTATGTGAGCCCGCATGTGGATTTATCTTTATCGGATGTGTGAATTCATTTACTCTATTTTGAATAATGGGAACAAACACACACATACATACATATATCCAAACATATATATGTGCGTGGACTTATCTTTATCATACATGTGAATTCATTTACTTTATCATGCATGGACTTATCCTTATAATTGATTTTAATTATAACTCATGTAAAAAACATAATTTAGCAAAGTGCATTTAGAGTCAATTGACTCTTATACTTTTTCAATTAGTTCAATTAAACCTAAAATTAAATTTAGGGCTTAATTAATATACTACTTTTATTTTAATTCAATTTAATCTTATTTTTACTTAACTAAATTTATTGTTTACTTTTGTAGTATAATTTTAATTTTATATTTAAATTTTAAATTTATAATTCATAAAATCTCTCAATCTCCAATTTTTTAAAATAATTTCCCTCAGTCTTCTTAAAAAAATTAATTATTTATTTTAAATAATAAAATTTTAAACTATTTAAATAAAAATTTTCAAGAAATATTTTAAAAAATAAATCACATGAGTTTTATTAAGATGATGTTTTTATTTTTTATTCAATTTAATCTCATTTTTATTTTTAAATAAATCATTTTAAATAAAAATTATATGAAATATGCAAAAGATCAATTACATGATATGAACGTAAGCATACTCAAAAAATTTATCCTTGGAATAAAATTTAAGGATTTTTATTTGTTTGTTATTTAAATATATAAAATAAAAATTTATAATTAAAAACATGAAATTAATGTAAAATTAATTACTTATCAACTAAAATAAAATTTTAATATTTTTGTGAAAAATTATTTAAATTGAGTAAAAATAAAAATATTATTTTAGCAAACTTTAAACTAAAATTTGAGTCTAATTTAACTACTTGAAAAAAATATAAAGGTGAATTAAGTCTAAATATGTACTTTGCAAAATGTTGATTTTGACTTTGGGTACAATTTAAAAAGCAATTCATCAAATTAAGGTGTAATTAAGTTAATTAGAAACTTTGGATACAATTGAAAATTTGTGAAAAGGTTTGAGTATTTTGGATCATTAAGCACATACAAATATTTTTATTCAAAATTTTTTATTATAACAATGAGCATTTAAGATAAATTATGATATAAACTTTTTTATCATAATATTTTGTCACAATATATCGGTGTTAAATTTTTATTGCCCACCAAATTAGAGATAAGAAGTAATATTGTCATAATAATATTTTGTAACAGTGTTAAATAATTTTGTAAAACTAATAAAATTATTTTATCACAATAAATAACTTTTATTCTTACTAAATAACTTATTTTTATAAATAAAAAATTATCATTTTGGCACATAAAAAGACATAGTAAAATTAGTAAATTTATTAAAAATACAAAATATTAACATGTTTAAAAAATAAAATAAAACAAATTTGAATTTAATTAAGTAATTTAAATATCTTTTAAAATAAATTTATTTTTTATTTTAATTATTATACTTTATATATATTGTAATAAAATTAATTTTTTCTATTATTATCGGGTCAATTGAGTTGGGTCACAAATTGATATATTTAGGTCAATTTTGATCCAATATATTGAATTGACACTTATCCAACCCGACTCTAAAATTTTCGAATAATTTCATATTTACTTGGGTTACATTTTTTCGAATGGGATAAAAAACTGCAGCCCATAATCTGACCTAATCTTAACTTGAATTCCACCACTGCGGCTCACTAACTGCCATTCTGGTGGAACGTTGCAAAGTTTAATATTTGAAAGTAAAGTTATCCATAGACGTCATCGTTGATGACATCAAACCATATACGTAATTATTAACTGATTTTTCTTTTCAACTTCAACCATATTTATCCTTAGCCTTGATATTTTAGAAAGGAAAAGGAAAAATATATTTCAGTGCGATATTTATCTTGTATAGCACCCAACATCTTATTTGGGTGCTTTAGATATTATAATAATAGGAATAAATTTTTTAAAAATATATATACAGAAAATAAATAAAAAATAAATAAATTTTATATTTGGAGTGAATAAATTTTATATCTAAGTTTTAGATATATAATTAGTTAAAATAATATATCAAAAATGAACATAAAACTGAATAAATTTTGTATCTAAAATGAAAAAATTTTGTATTTAAATTATGAGTCAAACACGATTTAGTATAGTCACTGTTATTATCGTTTATTTAAAAGCAATAAACAAGAAAAAAGAAGAAAAAAAAAGAAGAGGGTTATCGCTAGCTAACCAATGATGACTCCAAACTAAAACTAATAGAAGAAAAACTCTAAAGATAAAAGTTTAAATGAGAGATGACTTACACTTGCTCATTTATTAATTTCATTTATATGTTTCCACCATTCAAAATAGAGTAAATGAATTCACAAGTCTAATGGAGATAAATTCATAAGTCTTCATATATATGTGTGTTCTAATCATTCAAAATAGAGTAAATAAATTCACACATTAAATAGAGATAAGTCCACATCCAATAGAGATAAATTCATAAGTCGACCATTCAAAATAGCATAAATGGATTCAAGCGTCCAATAAGGATAAGTCTCATATATATATATATATATATATATATAAAGAATTATTCATTGAAACTCAAAAAAATTTATATAGTAATCTATATTTTCAAAGTTAAGAAAGTGAAATTTAATTATAAGTTTTGATATTTGTATTAACTAATGAAAGGTATTTTAGAAATTTAATCATTAAACTAACAATTAATATTTTTAAACATATTTTAAATAATAAAATAATAATTGTGTAAAGTGTGAATTATCCACTAATTATATATATAAAACTTTTATATTATATTTTGGAAAAAAATTGGAATATGTGACTGTAGGTTTTGGTCCAAAAGGACCAATTACCACCTGTCCCTCTTCTTTCTCATGTAGATGACGTGAGAAGTGAGAGAGAGAGAGGCCACTGCTTTCTATCCACAGACATCAGTTTATTGCAAGCAATAAATAAGAAAAAGAGAGGAGAAAAAATTGAAAGAGAAAGTTGGCCTACACTTTTCAATTATCAATTTCGTTTATATTATCGCCAACGCATGTGTTTCTATCATTCAAAATAAAGTAAATGAGTTCACACTTACAATAGAGATAAGTCCGTAAGCCTTTCTGTGCGTCCATATATATAAAAAATACATAAATTTGTTATATTAGTATGAATAAAGAAAACAAATTATTTAAAGTAATTATAAATAATTAAAAAAATTTAGAATACATATAAAATAAATTTTTTAACAAATCTGATTTTTATCAATAAATGATAAGTTTTTAGATGAATAAATGAATAAGTTTTCAGATTTTTGTGGTAATAATATAGTCTAATGATTTGGTCTTCTGATGGATGATAAACATCATATTTTACATTTATGGTGCTAGCGGTTGTGTTAATATATTAATTATTTATATATAATATATGATATAATTAATCTCATTTTAATATTAACATAAGTTATATTATTATATTTTATTATATGATAATTTAATTTATAATTATAACAATTACATTTTAATTGTAATATAATAATTATATTATTTATATTGTAATTTATAATATTATAATATATTATAATATTATACTTATAAAATTATATAAAATTAAAGTATAATATATAATATATTAATTATTATAGTAGTATATTAATATATAATTAAATAATATAATAAATTATAACAAGTATATAACAAATAGAATATTTAATTAATATAATATATAAATATATAATATAATGAAATAATTAACATAAATATATAATGTAATTAAATAGTTAATTAAAATAATATTTAACATTATTAATTTAAATTATTAACTACTTAATATTATATTATTTAATTTTAATTATCTTTAATAATATTATTTATATTGTAATTTATAATATTATAATCTTATATATAATAAAATGTAATATTATCATTATAAAATTATATAAAAATAATAATTAATAATTAATATATAATATATAATATTTTAATTATAATAATAGTATATTATATATAATTAAATAATATAATAAATTATAATAAATATATAACAAATAGAATATATAATTAATATAACATATAAAAAATATATAAATATATAATATATTTAAATAATTAAGAATTAATATAAATATAAATATATAGTATAATTAAATATTAAATAAAAATAATATAAAATAATATTAAACATTTTTAATATTAATTATTAACTACTTAATGTTGTATTAATTAATATTAATTATATCATAAAATATTAATTATATTAATTTCTTAATATTATATGTATTATATTTATTATATTCTTAGAATTTAATCTAAAATCATCAATAAATCTCAATTAACAATCGATTATTTATCAAATATTCAATTATCTCCATAAAATATCTCAAACATCACAATGGCTTCAATATTAATTAAATATGAAGGGTTTTATATGCAACTGAATTTGGTTTTTGGGGAAATTTAACACACACAATATGCATATGTATTGCACAAGTGATGATGATACAGCTCGGAGAAATGCAGAGATTATGTGTAGGACTCTGCTTTATTTAGCATGATACAAACAGCACATAGTTAGCTATAGCTCGCTGGCAAAGACACAGGTAGGCATGATAGTAACTAGTTCAACCTGCATAGACGAGTGCGGAGCAAGGTAGCTCTACTTTATTTACGCACTAATTTACTAAACGTCTAAGCAAGGTTATTGTCCACGCATAATTTAGGCAGCAGGAGTATAATAAGCATCAAATGTCAGGGTATCCAATGCAATTTTTGAGATCTCAAACAAAACACCATCGATCGCGCTAGCCTGGTTCGGGGTATACTGATATTCCCATGTCCATTTTGCCCAGTTCTCATTTGAAACAGTGTAAATCATTATTGTGCCAGTGAAGGATTGGAAGTATGGCTGGATATCCCCGCCAGTTATCGTGTAAGCAAGTGGTGAGCCTGGTATGGGGTTGCTTTGAGCAATAAGTTCAGTCAAAGATTTGATCAGCGAAGAATCTACATAGGAAAAATTGCCCATTAATTAACTACAATATACATTAGTGATTAGCTAATAATTACTACTCTTCAAGATGCTAGCAAGATCATGCACCGATTAAAGAACAAAGAAATGCTCATGTGTCGGACTTGGAGAATTTACTTAATAACATACCCGGTCCATAATTGATATTTAAGGTGGCACTACCAGATCCCGTGGCATTAAGATACAGGCTAGGAATAGCTTTTTTAAACACTGTCTCGGGTTCATCCAGGCACGACACCCCTAGCTAACACTATATAAACACGTCCATGCAAAGCGCTACTCCGCGCATCCATCGCCTGACTGAACTATCTCTAAACCTGGTTACCTTCGTTCAACACATATAACCAAAAATGGCTTGGACTAGTTCAGTGAGATCCTGCGGCTGGGTACAAGTTAAGATCAAGTCCAATGCAGAAAAGTTCTTTGAGGCCATCGCCAACTCAACAAAACTTTTCCCAACTGCCATTCCTAGCCTCTACGCCTCCATGTTCAACAGTGATGAAGATGGCACAGTTCGCTACATCACATATGCTGAAGGTGATTTAATTAAATTAATCATTGATCTAGTAGCTTAATGTTCGAGTATCTATTTTACACTGTAGGTTATAAAAACTGAGGTATATTAATCGTCCATTTGTTTTTTCTAGGTTCTCAGCGAATTAAAGAGTCGGAGGACAGATCAATGCAAAGAACTGGCCGATATTTTTTTCGACTGTGCTTAGCAGTGATATTCTCAAGTACTACACAACTTTCAGTGGTGAAATATCGGTCATTACAAGCGAAGATGGAACGTGGGCGAAATGGGCATGGGATGCTATCCTCCCAAAAGCAAATAATCCTCTTGATATTGAAGCGGACGTGGAGGAACCTGCGGTGAAAACCTTGGGGAAACTGGATGATTATCTTGTTAGGGTTTAATTAATTAATGAGTCATAAGATAAATGATAGCAGGCCTTATGGCCGAGTAATTATATGTAATAAAGTGGATGGCGAAAAATAATTGATTTGTTATTGTTATGCATCAATGTTACTCTCGTCGTGATTTTGAAAGCGTGCACATTCACAAGAAATAAAGTAAATAAATAATAATATGTCATGTGATTCACTTCTCAATAAGATTATATCCACGAACACTATATTCCGCTATAAAAATATAATCAATTACATCATTAATTTAGTTTAAAGTAACTCTCTTAACTCATCATACTCAAAAAATTTCATTCACATATAATTACATATTCATATTGCTCTTAGCAATTAAAAGAGTTTATCACTTGTATTATTCTTTATATATAACTAAATTATTCACTGCTTTAACTACAACAGGTAAAAACTCTTTTTACTACTTTAGAAAACAACCTCTCGTTTCATAGGGCAAAGCTTTCATTACTTTGGGCACAAATATCTCTCTCTAATAGGTAACGTTAAATAATTTTTTCCTACTACTGTTATTTATAGAGTTAATTTCTTCAATCTAATTCTAATAGAAATTCACATTTAATTAGGAATAACTCTTAAATAGGAATCTTATTCCATATAAAAAATAATTGTCCATTTGTTTGAGCTTAAATAAATAAGAATTTTTTTTAAAGTCTTATTAGAAATTTGATTCGTATCATAACAAATCTCCACCTTAACTCAAAATTTGTAAACTATACATACTCAAATGTTTGAGTGCATTCAAATGATTAATCTTCCATATACTTAAGTTTAAAATCCTTTAAATCTTCAATTTTCAAATGATCTTGGGGGTGGCTTTCTCCGTTTTACATTATCAACTTGCTTAATCTTGCATCAAGAATTAAGAGCTCTATATTAAGTTTAATTTTTTATAAAATCTTTGGTCTTTATCAATATAATTATTACACATTTGTTATTAGCATCACAACATTTTCAATTCAACTTATCAGAATCATTCTCATTATTTGTTATACATCAATGTCACTTTAGTTGTGATTGTGGAAGCTTGCAAACTGACAAGAAATAAATAAATAAATAGCAATAATATTTTGTGTGATTCACCCTTGCAATAGGATTGCATTCAAGCACCATCTTCTACTATCAATAATATTATCAATTATATCATCAAGTTTAAAGCAACTCTCTCAACCCATTAATCTATTATACTCAAGATCTTGTTCATAAATAATTCTATATCTATACTACTTGTAGTATTTGTTCTTTTCATTCTTTAGACAACTAAGCTATTTGTTGATTCAACTTTCATGGGTCAATAGTCATCTAACCACAATGAACAAAAGCTCGTCTTTTCAATACGCAAAACGTTCTCCTATCTTGGAAAAAAAGTCTTCCATCCAATGAAAAAAGTCAAATAACACTTTTATTTGTAGAAATAGTTTCTCCAATCATACTTCAATATGAATTCATATTTAATTAGAAATAAATCTTAAATAAGAAGCTTATTTCATGTAGGAAATAATTTTTCAATCACTTGAAAAATATATTCTCTCAAATAAATAAAAATTTTAATTTTCAAGTCTCATTAGAAATTTGAGTCACAAGATATTGTTTCTCATTATTTTATCAAAAAGAAATAAAATGCGTACAGTCTTATATTAATCCATGCTCGTCATTATATATGAAATTAAGTGGAGTCCTACTCTCTTTTATTCAAATTGAAGAGGGAAAAAAATTGCGATTAATATTAACGCGAAGCCAAGCATGTGACCGGCGCATACTTTTTTTTTTTAAAAAAAAAAATCAGTGCATATTCAATGGAAATTACAAGAGGAGGGAAAACAAATCTAGCTGAAGTTAATGGCTGATATAGAATGGGAAAGGTAACAATGTCTAATACGACTTAAATGGACTTGGATCTAATTTGAAAGAAATTTTAAAATTTCATTCAAAATGATTCAAAATTTTGAAATAAACCTTATTCAAATCAAGTCTATATGAGGGGTCAATTCAATTTTGATCCCACTTGCAAATCGATTAAAATAATCTGATTTTAATTATTAAAATATTTAAAATTTATTTAAATTTTAAAAATTCTTTAATTTAATTCTATATGAATTTAATTTAATTATTCATTTTTATTATATATAATCATTCACTTAAAATTATATTTAATTTATTAAATATTTAAATAAAATAAAGAATTTTAATCAAGTTTTGTTTATGTAAAATTTTTTTGATTCTTCATAAATTATGAGAAAATATCGCAATAAAGAATCTAAATGAACATTATATATATATATATATATAGTAAAAGAGAATAACAAATAATCCTATTAAATCTGAAGTATTATTTCCAAAGGTAAACTCAAAATGCAGTCTAATCTTTTATGTATGCAAATCTAAATTATAAAAATTTTAAAATTTATTTAAAAACTAAAAAGACTTTTTTATTTTCAATTTTATATGAACTTAATCTAATTGTCTGTTTTTATTATGTCTAGTCATTTGCTTAAAAATAAATTATATTTAATATATTAATTATTTAATAAAAATAAAATTTAATCAAATTATGTTTACGTAAAATCTACTTGATTAAAATAATTTTTTAATAAATTATAAGAAAATATCGCATAAATGATAAAGAATCTAAGTGAATATTTTTAAAAATAAATAATAAATTATTCGACCTAAAACATTACATTTAATTAAAACTAAAATTTAACTCAAAATCCTTTTTATATATAAATTCTAAGAGTGACCCGAACATATTTGAAACTCAAGCGATCCAAATTCAACCTGATCTATTTGCTAGCTCTAGAATAGAAATTTCATCCATTGTTATTTTGAGTCTAAATAATTTTTCATCATCCCTTATAAATTAAAAAATAAAAAATAAATTTTCTCCAAGTATGTACTTAATTATCGATACCAAAGGATTAGAGTTATGAAAGTAGGATATGAGATTTCCAAAGCAAATTTGAGCTTTAATTTTCTTCCTAAAAAATTTTGATATCATTTTTAATAATTTGTTTTTCATATCATTTCGTTTAAAGAAGTTTTGCACTTACTATTGAAGCCTTTAAATTTTTAAGTTCCAACCTTAAATCTTTAGGTGTTGTATAAGAGTTTTTTAGGGTGATAAGAGAAGTTAAGGAGAGTAATAAAAAAGTATAGAATGAAATATAAATGAGATTAATTAATTTTACTTTATTAAATTTTTTTAGAAAAGGAAGTTAATAGATGCAAACTATTTAAAATCTTTTTATTTGATCATTTAACCTCGATAGGGAATTAAGAAAAAATAGATATTTAAAAATAAATGGATGTAAATTTTTAACCTCCATTTACTCTCATTTACATCATAAAAAAAATTACAAATAAAATTAACTTATTAAGATCTATTTGCATTGTGCATTTGGTTACTTTTTCTCATCCTTCTAAACAACGTTAATATTATCAAGATAAATATTCATTAATATTTGACAACCTTTTCTCAGCATACTTTGTTTGAATTTTGATTTTGAATGACCTTCAATTTATGATAGGGAGTGATATACCGAATATGATTTATTTTGCTAAAATAAACTCTTTGAGAAAATTTTTAAAATAAATTGAACATAGTAAAAGAGATTTTTTTTTTTCTATAGCATAAGGGAGAATATTATTACATAATAAGGGTACATTTGAGTTTATAAATAACTATAATACTTAGTAAACATATTTAGAGGTTAATCTTTTAATTCAATTATTATTTTGGTAGAATTGACAAAGGGTAAAATTTAAGATCACCTTCAAAATTCAAATTCATCATGAACATTCAATATGTCTAATCTTGTTTAATTAAACTTTTATTTTACGTACAATTTGATTATTAATGCGATAATTGCAAAAATTATTGTGCTTGCCCTAGAATGAAATAGCCAAGAAACATAAAAATGATCCTTAATTTCTTTTTTTTCCTTTTTTCAACAAAGAAACTAACTCATATTAGATACTTCTAGTTTGTGCACACTATAAATGAATGATGCATTCAACCACACGACACCATTCAAAAAAAATAAAAAAAATAAATGAATGGTGCATGTGGCATGTTACTATGTCATATTCGAACGCACTTGTAACAGTTCCTTGTTTTACCTTCATTGAAAGTTGATAGCAATATATATATAATCTTTTGGCAAATAAAATTTGTTGGTAAAAGTTTACTCAAAAGTATTAGGTGTGGTAATTTGCCATTATAGGAAACTTTGAAAAGCATTAGCACCCCTTTCTTAGCATTGGATATTCGACGGTGATGGCTGAATGCTAAAGCCTAATTATCTGTAAGGAGCAGATCATTCAACACTCAATAACAAGTAATAAAATTTTCGATTAGATTGGAATCTTATCACACAATCAACAGGGACATAACATGTTCCTTACTAAAATTGTAGTAATTTTAACAAGACATAATAATTCATGCATCCATCCATTTGACGCACACCAAACTCAGGCGATCTGAGATAACATATGCTGCTTTGGTCTTGCCTAATGTTTTATTAAGTTTTTTTTTATGTTAATTAATTTGAGACTCCTATATTTTTCCATGATTAACTAATTAGTTCCTAATTTTTACACTACAAAATTAATAGTTTAACTACTAAAATTTCCATAGGTAAATAAACAAATTTCATAAATAAATATTGTTCATCTATGGATTACTGACATATTTGATCTTTAGACAATAGAGTAATGGGTAAACTGTACCTATGAAAATATTTTGTAGGTAAATTTTACATACACAAAATCTCGAAAGTAAATGAAAATTTTCATAAGTAAATAAAAAAATTTCTTACGCAAATTAAATTAGAATAAAATGATTATTTTAGTTGATAAACTTTTACTAATATAATATTTCGTTGGTAAAATTATACATAAATATTTAGTAGGTAAAATTATACATAAATATTTACTTATAAAATATTTTGAAAGTAAAATAATAGGTAGATATTTACTTATAGAATTTTTCATAAATAAATATGTCAGTAGACATTTCCCTATTGAATTTTTCTAAGTTAAATCCATTGATAAATTTAGTTATGAAATTTTTCACAAATATTTATCCATTATTATTTTTAGATTTGTAAGTAATCCATAGGTAAATGTTAGTGACAAAACTAAATCCGTAGATAAATATATTGGTAAATATTAAATATGTAATTTCATTTATTATTATAATTCATATGCTTATTAATATTGTAAATATGATAGAATTGAATCAATTCATATATTTATTAATATTGTCAATATGATAGAATTGAATTTTCCAATTAATCAATCAATTCATTCACATTTCAATTGATTATTTTGGTTTAATTGAGGTTGATATGACATTTTTTAGAGCTAATTTCTTTTGAATTAATTTAATATACTAATTTTTGTAAGAAAATAGTTGATATTTTTCCAACAAAATTTAAAATTGATCTTTTTGTTAACTTTATTAATCTAGAATTTCAAATAAAATAAAAAATTAGTTAATATGTATTAATTATTTTTATTTTTTTGGTGTCAATAAATTTATTGTGAGCTAAATCTTATTTATTATTTATATGATTGCACAAATTTATTAGTTTATAATATTTAAAATATTTTTTAGAAATATTTTAAATTTAAAACTTTAATTATATTAAAGAAATATAATATAGCAAATATTTACTAATTTTATTGCAATTTTAATAAGATCTATCAAATCTAATATTATTTAATATATTTACAATTTAGATTATGAAACTTTATATAACATTTAGTTTGATTCTTACTAAACCCCAGTTTGATTCCAATTGAATCTCTAATTCTTGACCCTCTAACTTCACTGGATCGATGACCAATTTGGATATATATATATATATATATATATATATATATATATATATATATATATATATATATATATATATTTTGAAAAAAATAAAAAATATATTTATTTTAAAAAAAGAAATTTGGGAGATTTTATATATATTTAGTTT
>CATIWR010640296.1:0-10446 GCA_949677035.1 Omphalea diandra | reverse complement strand
AGAATTAAGTTTTTCAAAAATTCAAAGTTGTGATCCACTTGTTGATGCTAAGTTAATTACAATATGCCATAGAAAAACACAAGACATACAATAAACACATAAGATTAAATTTTCACCTTAGAGAGCTTCCATCAAGTATTCTCAATTCTCTCTTAATGAAGTTCAATCTTTCTTCATTGTGAGGTTTAGTGAAAATATCTGCAAGTTGATGATTTGTGTCAATAAATTCTAACACAACATCACCCTTTTGGACATGATCTCTAAGAAAATGGTGTCTAATGTCTATGTTTTTACTCCTAAAATGTTGGATGAGATTCTTAGAGAGATTCATAGCACTAGTGTTATCACATTTAATGGGAATGTAATCAATCACTTTGACAAAATCCTTTAATTGTGGTTTCATCAAAAGGACTTGGGTGCAACAATAACCCGCAACTACATACTTAGCTTTCACGGTGGATAAGGCAACCAAACTTGCTTTTTGCGAAATCAAGATACTAGACATTCGTTTATAAATTGACAATTTCCAGAAGTGCTCTTTCTATCTAAGAGACTACCTACATAATCTCCATTCAAATAACCTATAAGACTAAAAGATGAGTCCCTAGGATACCATAAACCTAAGTTTAATATGCCATGCAAATACTTGAAAATTCTTTTAACAACATTTAAATGTGATTCTTTAGGAGAAGATTGGAACCTAGCACACATGCATACACTAAACATAATATTAGGCCTAAAAGCAGTTAGATAAAGTAGAGATCCAATCATACCTTGATATCTCTTTTCATCTACCGTCTTACCCGATTCATCTTTGTCCAACTTGATGGTACTACTCATGGGGGTTTTTGCTACTTTGTAACTATCCATGACAAACTTCTTGAGTAGATCCTTTGTGTATTTGGGTTAGTTGATGAAGATCCCTTCTTTGGTTTACTTGATTTGTAGACCAAGAAAGAACTTGAGCTCTCCCATCATGCTTATTTCAAATTCCTTAGTCATACACTTAGCAAAATTCTCACAAAGAGAGATTCATTAGTAGCACAAAAAATGATATCATCAACATAAATTTATACAATAGGTGTATCATGCTTGTGCCTTTTAACAAATAATGTAGTGTCCACCTTTCCTTTATCAAAATCATTTTTCAAAATAAATGAACTAAGCCTTTCATACCAAGCTCTTAGAGCTTGTTTCAATCCATACAGGGCTCTATTCAATTTAAAAACATGATTAGAAAAATTATGAGACTCAATTTATCCTAATGTACATGGCTACATTAAACTTATACGGTCTAGTATACTCCTATTTTGAGTCCATAAAGGGTGCATTATATTTCATCAATTCAAGCCCATCCTTTACGTGATCTCCCTATTGGCCCAGAATTTATGATCTAGCAAATACTACTTGGTCTATTCATTATTGATCTTTTTTTTATCATTCCACGACCATACAGATTGAGGCTCATATATAATCGTATATTGACTTGATTCTTGATCATTCTTTATCTCTGTAACCTATTTTGCTTTCTTATATCTTTTGTTCTTACCGTCCTCCTTTTCTGATTAGTTCTAATAATTATGATACCTTAATTCACCAACATCTTGCTGGAAAAAAAAAGTATTTTCAAGTTCATCTATATCCTTGCCTAGTGGCTCATCATTTTTAGTTATCTCATGCCTAATCATCTTTGTATCCTTTCCTTATTTTATAAAGAAATATGATAGTGGTATGTGTTAGTCCTTTACCTCTAGCTCTGACTCTTTACCACAATACGCTAATCCTTCCCTTTATAATATGAGTGGGGATCTCTAGGAATTTTGATATGCTTGTATAATTGTTCCTTAACCTCTACCCTAGGAGGAAGTTCATGTTCTTCATAATCCCTATAACTTTAGGATAAACCCACCTATTGGTGACTCTTGCAACTTGAAACCCTCGAAGATGCATAACAACCATACTCAAAGCTAACACAATCTCTCTAACCTCTACACAGATGGTCACAATTTTTCATTTGTAAGGAATCTTAACTTTTTAGTGAATAGTAGAAGGTATACCCCTTAATGGGTGATTCCATGGTCTTCCCAACAAAAGTGAAAAGGTGATCAAAATGTCCATGACTGTAAATTCCACCATTGCTCCCACTATGCTTATCTTTACCTTGATTTTGAACACACCCATATTTGGCCTTATACTATAATCATAGGCTTGAATAACATTGTCATAGGCTTCTAAATCCTTCTTATACACTCCAAACTTGTGTAGTAACTTTTAGAGGCAAATGTTAATCCCAGACCCATCATCAGCCATCACACATGACGTGCCTTTACCTATACTTGAATGAATAAGACTAAGTTGTGATCCCTTCCTTCTAGTGGTAGATCCTTATCTAAAAATGTAATCTTACCCTTGTGAGTCACTAAGGCAACGACCTCCATCAAAATAGCTTCCTTTGAGATAATTACATTTGACATAGCCTCCATCATAACCTTCTTATGTTCCTGAAAGGTGATAAACAACTCCCACACACTGATCTAGGTTGGCATCCTCTTAAGTTATTTCATAATAGGGTTCTCATCTTCCTTCTCCTTCATAATGAGTTCATCTACCCTTTGCTCAACCTTTGGTTCCTTAGGGGCTTCTCTATCAGGATAATATTTCCCATTGTGTGTCACATGGTTCACCTGCTCAACTTCTTTTTCTTCACCTCTCTCCTCCAAAAGCTAGACCATTCTCCTTCTTCACACTTTTTATGCCTTTTCATCTAAACTTTCCTATGGATTGATATTGTAAACAACCAAAACCTTTTCATAACTTCCTTGATAGTGAAAATAACAACTTCCTCAGAAATCCTAGAATCTATCATGAAAGTCCCTTGATTTGGGGGAGGAACATTACGATAGTTTGGGATATCGTTCCCCTAAATGCTAGGCTTTCTAAAATTTAGTAGGACAATCGTCTTGTTATTAATGAGATCCTAAATCTCATGTCTTAGCTTATAATAACCATTAGTGTTATGACCTACTCCTTGATAAAAAAAACACAATAAGCATTGGCATTATATCTCCCATGCAATGGGTTAGGAGGTGGTTTCGATGCTAAAGGTTTCAACACTCCTTTCTTCTATAATCTCTCCTTGGAGAAAGGCATCTCTAAATCAATAAAATGTATTGGCACTCTTACTATATTTATACCTACTGTCTTGTTTCCCTCATACTGAGGGTGAGATGGGGCATTTCTTCTTCCCCTATACTTTCTTCTTAACTCAAATTCTAATTATTTAGCTTGCAAACCCACTTCTTGAAGGTCTTTAAAGTTTTTGACCAACATTCTCCATACTCTGGTGCCAATGCTAGGCAGAGTGCTTTTAATAATCATCCTAACTTGCTCTGTTTTCATAGCCTCATGGTTGCCTCTAAAGTCATTTTTTTCACCTTCTGATATAATCATTGAAGCTTTCAATTATTTTTCACTTCAAATATTCCAAGTCTTGCAATGTGACCTCTAGATCCAAATTACATGCATAGTGCCTCTCAAAAGCTTATATCAACTCCTTTTAATCCTCCTTAATAGTCTTTCACTGATTGAAGTACCATGTCATTGTAGACCCTTTTAATGATAACTCAAAAAACTCTAATATAGTATCTTTAAGAATCCCAAATGCGTTCATAACTAGAATATACAAACAAATATGTTTCTTGGCATTTTGAATCCCTGTGAACTTAGGAAGCTTATGCATACAAAAGTTAGCTAGTAACTTCTTAGGTTTGCAAGCTAGCAATTATGCAATGACTATTCCTCTCTCTAAACCCTTAGCACCTAAGGCCTTCTGTATTTTCTTCAATTGCTTGGGGAAGTCATCGAATCAAATGCTCTCTATCTCACATTCTAGGGGTTGTTTAGAATGACAGTTGTACTTTCCACTCCTTTTAAAAGCTTGCTTTCATGGTTTTCTATCACCCTAAACATATCATCATTAATTACCATAGGTTGGGATGCTTCCATTAATGCTTTCCCTTTGTCATTTCTTTTAGTAGAGGTATTTACCTTCTTTAGAATCTTATTGATGCATTTGTTTACCTCCTCGATAATCTTTTCTTCTATTTTGCAATTGAAATAAACCATGATTCTATCTAAAATCTCTAGCGGTATGGTTTGCTCTATGAGGGTCAACTTTTTGACTTGGACTCAGAGTCTTACTCTTTCTAGCAAGGTGATTCCCCTTCTCTTCCATAAGGGTTTGGATAGAGCTATGATGGCTATAAGACAAGGGTTATTAGTATGATACATGAGCAAATAATTGATGCATGTATGCATGTTATATACACGATCCTTCCAACCTTAATCATCCCAAAAAGGAGGTCTAGTGGCTATTTCTAAGCATGGTCTCTTTCTTATACCATCATGGGGCAAAGAATGTGTGGGATCACCTCAGACTAAGAAGAGTCATAACCTCAAAGGAACATATACACAAAGATACTAAAAGGAGGAATTCTTTACATTATTTGAAGAAATATGTACAAGAAAGGAAAAAATCTCTTTAAGGAGAGAGGGATTTACGCAAAGGATTCTTACATGATAGGGAAGTATTCATATATGGGGAATAATTACATCAAAGGAGATGGGGTTACATTTATGCTTGCATTAGTGGTTGATAACCATGTTCTTTAAACACTTTCACTATTCTTTAAAGAAATGCAAACAAGTGGGGTACCCTACTCCAAGGTACTATTAGCTCTTACATGCACCTAATGGTTTAGAGGGTTGTTATAGTTGATGGCTTCCATAAGCTTGGGGGATGGTTGTTGTGATCCCCTATTCGATATACCCAAAGGTACTAGGCTCATGAGTGATAAATCCTCCTAGCAATCTCGTAAGCTAGAATGGAGCTTAGAACTTAGGTTTGGAGAACCATCAATTTATCTAAGGGTGCCTAGTGCTTGTGCTAAAGTGAAGGCTATATGAATGCACTGGGGTTACATAATAATAAGTTTTAAAATATGACAAATGAACTTGAGATTAAATGTGAAGTTAATTTTAGGTCCCTAGTGGAGATGCCACTATGAGCGCTTCAAGGTTTCATGGCTACGCTCGAATAAGTATAGAAGCTCTTACATGCACCATCCCATAGTACTGCTTACGACTTCATCCTTTTATCAATCATTAGGGGATCGAGAGGACAAAAATCTTTACATTGGCAATGACCCCATGTTGTGGTGCATGTTTGGATCAATAAAGGATTTTTTTAGGTCTTGCATGTCTTTAAAGCCTTAAGTCCAAATTGTTGGTCATCAGGAGACCAAGTTTGAGATAATACATTGGTACCATCCCTAGGAGATGTGAAGTCACCATCAGACATTAGTCAAGACAATAATCTGAGAATGTAAAATTTGAACCTATTCTAAGTCAATTAGAAGGCCCATTTCATCTTCACCTTATCAAAGATTGGGTTTAAAAGTTGCATATCACTTGGGGAAGAGGTTAGGCACCTCCAAACTGCCCTAATATTGGGATCCAACCTTATGGGATCTTTAGTTCATTTTAAATATTTTAATCAAGTTATCAATTAGTCTAATTAATGCCCTCAAACATACATATGAGCATGATTCATTTCGACAGGTTAAAATCATCAACTTAAAAGGGGTAGGGGGTCATACATCATGGAAAAAGGGGTAAGCATGCATTGTCATCGATTCACCCTAGCATAATCATTTCAAAAAGGGGTGGGGTCATACATCATGGCAAAGGGGATAAGTATGCATCATCATCCATTCATTCGTAACCACATAGTGTGACCATTGAGACCAACTTGTGGTCGTACTCAAACATAACACCTATGCCAAAAAGTAGAATAAGTTAGTAAGTGAAACAAGCATAAAAAGTGCCTAGATATGTATCTAAGTCCATAATATCACATCCCCACATAACCATGCAACAAGCATACAAAATCAGAGCATATGAACCATAAGTATCAAAAGAAGTATAACATGCAAAACAAGGCATTTTGAGGATGCTTAATAGCCTAAAGGCAATAACTCATCGCAAGAAGGATCATAAGATTGATGAATCCTCGCCTTATGTAGCTCTAAAAAAGCATGGCATCCATATGTACCACTAACCATATACGGTTAGCATACAACACAAGAATATGGGAGATTGAGGGCGAAAACACTATTCACATATTTTGAACATAAACCTAGGTACAAAAGGGACCCTTAAGGTCATTAGAACCTTAAGCTCCTCACTTGGTCACTATCCAAATAGGATCAAAATAAAACCTTAACATCACACTAAATCACAAATAAAGAAACTTGAAGCATTATATGAAAAGAGTTTGTAACATAATTTCTAAACCTTACCAAGGCTCCATTTTGGGATGAATATGGTTCCTAGGATGTTATCCCTCATCCCATTATGTAACTTGAATATTGGAACACCTCAAAAAGGGTTTTGGAAAAATGAAAATTCAAATGGTGAATAGAATAAAACTTTACAAAAAACTGCTACTAGTTAAGTAAGGTTGTACAACCCAATATTGGGGCTATATAGCTTGAGCAAAGGGTTGTATAACATATAAACAAAATTGTACTACCCTGTTTCCTAGGTTTTGAAAATAAAGAAAGAAAAAAAAAAGGGCAGAGTGAGGGGATTCCTTGATGCATTTGTGTGTTTCTATGCCTTGAAAGGTTCACAAGTTCAATATTTTCTTCCAAAATGGTTAAGGAATGCATAAAGTTAAAGAGATTAGGTCTAGTTCTACCTTGGAGTGAGTTGGGGTACGTTAGGATATATGGTTTCTTTGTTTAATAAGTTATTTTGGTAGAGTAATCTTAGGGTTTCCAAGCCTCTCCTCCCTCTTTAAATATAGAGTATTTATGAGTGTTGGCGAGTGCATAAGGTTAGAAATGGTGTTGGTTGGACCATGGGCATGTCCAATATAGAGAGGGAGATGAATCTCTTAGAAATAGGGTTTTCATGTGGGTTGTACAACTAAGGATGGGTTGTACATCCATTAGTCAGGGCTATATAGCCCTAGTGTTTAAGTAGGGACCAATTCTAGAAGATTCTTAAGGCTAAGGTTTTAAGGTGGATTGTACAACCCTATGCATGGTTGTATAATCTTGATTTATGGGCTATATAGCCCTACTTGATGGGTTGTACAACCTATTAACCCTTTGAGCTTGGTCTTGGGCTTGGTGTTGGGTCTCTCCAAGGTATCTAGGGCCTTTTATATCTTTTTTTAGCAGTTCCTTTTGCATTATAAGGAACATATTCGATGATTTTTATCAACGGGATTTGAATCCAAAGGTTCAAAATCTAATGCTTACAAATACGCTCTCTATAAATAAAGTATAATAGCATTAAAGAGAAAGAGGCTTGAAAAATGAACTTACAAGAGTTTGGACATAATAAATTGCTATTCTCTTACTTTCAAAGCTAATTGATGGAGTATTTATAGTTTTAAACCACAAAATAGTTGTTATTAATAAAATTATCTATATATTTCTAAGATTTGATAGGTGATCCTACATTTAATGCTTGTTAAATAAATTTTGTGGCTGAGAAATCTCAATCGCTATCGTAATCAAAGTTTCATGCTCAAGATTCCTTTTTCATGGTTGAGATCTTCATATGTGTTTAATGACTTGTGACACTTGACAATTGGTCATTAGTTCCTTCAACTAGTTGTTGTAATGCTCTACTTTTGTTTAAAAGTCTTAATCATGATTTGTGAGTCAAGTCAATATCCTTAATCACATTGGATTAATGGAACATAAAGCTCACTATGTACTGGCTTGGACCTTTTAGTTCCAAGTTTAATGTTGGTCATGAGACACCCCTAGCATTGCAGCCATGATATTCAAATGGCCTCATGGCTCTTTGAACACATGACAGGCTTCAAGTGGGTTCCAAGGTGTTTATTGGATCTCTTTTCTTTGAGATTCAAAGGTCACGATACAAGGTTGATTTCTTGATTATGATTACACATTGCACTGTGTTTCATGGATGTGAAGCTAATTGCAAACTAAATTAGACTGAATGGTTCCTTTTCTTACACTAAATAGTAGTTGTGACTTAGTTCTTAGTCATAATCTACTTGTTCTAAGTGCAATTTGTAGGGAAGTTTTTATGACTTAGTGATTTTGTTTCCTTTTGACTTTTTAAATTATTCTAACCCTATATTCTATAAGAAAAACACTCAGTACACATATTAGTACACATCAATCTAACTTTTAATATTAAAAAAATGATATTTGATTAAGTTTGACCAGTTTGACCCAATTGATAGGAGGGTAGAACATGATGGAGTTACTAATACTTTTGAGTTTGATATGAATGGAAAACATATTGTACTGATTGCTTTATCTCTAAAGCAAATTTTTAAAGATAAAAAAGTAATGAGAAGGAGAATATGCACACATGCAAGAAAAATAAATAATTATGTAACAAGTTGAGAGTAGTGAGAAAACCTATGAGCGATGTAAGTAAAGAGGGGAAAAAGAAGAGATTAGATGAGATTCATAAAAGAAAATAAAGGTGCATGCAAAAGGAGAGGGTATGAAAAAAAATTTTTAGCTCAAAAGTAAGAGAAGCATTTTGCTAGCTCTCGGATGCCCAATAGCCCTAAGTCTACAAGGACACAAGATCTCAAAAATCATATCTTATATTATGTACTTACCATGAGAGCATCGAGGATCCCATCTAATACCATGATGGATTTGTTCTAGTTTCACTAAAGGGATCTTTAAAGACCTAGTACTTAAACATAATCTAATGTACTAAAGATAAATTAAAATGAGTTATCTAGAGCATTTTAGGACCATTATGCCTAGAACCAAAAAATAAAAATTGACCCTCTAAGAGTTAGAACCTTTGAAGTAGCATAATGGTTGGGGGATTTGATGACTAACTCAGAGGGTTAAAGAAGATGGTTATAGAAGTCAGGTTAAGGCTAATAGATAAAGAACAAGTTTCGATGATCATCAAGGGATCATTACTAGGAATTGTCACATGTATCTAGGGTATGCTAGTAAGGACTTCTAAAGACTTAAGGGAGAGAAGAATCTAAACAAAAGAATTAGAGTTAGACACTATGTGATAGTACTCATAGAGAAGAAGCTACTAGCCATAAAGGCAGTAAAAAGTGCATAAAGTTGTTGATGTAAATATAATGTGCCCGTTGAGGCAATTTACAAACTTAGGCATGATACTTTTTAAGGAATTTAAATGACTTTAAAAGAAATGACTTTTTTGAATATTGCTACCAAGGTTTCCATCTAATCCTTTAGCAAAAGGTTATGATGCTAATGTCTATTATGCATTCCATTAAGACATTAATCATTACACAAACAAATGTTATAGCCTTTGCCATGAGATACAAGACCTAATTGGCTCTAAGACTATTGTCCTACCCACACTAAGATAATTGAGCATTTGGATGAGCTCTCTCCCTAATTATTATAATGTACTACCCATTGATCATGGAAGTTTCATAGTGGCATCAAGAATCATCAATGCAATTATGATGAGGACCTTTAGAGAGGCCATATCAATAATTTAACTATAATAGTTTTCATTATGAATTATTGGGAAATATTTAATGAGGAAAAGGGAGAGATTAAAAAGAAGATTAATATGTATGAAGCTAATAATGAGGAGAAGGTTGAGACTTAGGCGAACCATATCACTGAAAGTTGTAGGTACTATTTAAATAAAGAGGCGAACAATGAGCCTTGTGTGGAAAAGGAAATGGAGTAGCTCTTAGTTAAGGAGAAGGAAGAAGATAGTGTTATAAGATGCCTATAAAGGCTAGTGTGTTAGAATTATTGATATAATATAAGGAATATTGGAAGGTGATGATTAATGTAACATCCTTAGCTAAGGTGTTCACTTAAGGAGTTTCACAACTAGAAGTGTTAGCCTCATGTACTTACGGAGTTTGGAAATTCCATATCGAAAGTTAATAAGAAAGGTTAACAATTTATATAGGTTTATGTCTAACTATTATAACAACCTGGGTTAACCATTTTAGGCCCTATGGTTTGGCCATTATTCACAACTTATGTAAGATAGTTACACTTAAACCATTATAATTGGTATCAGAGCCGACCTAGGTTAAAAATTTACATAGAGCTAGTTGACCTGTGAAGAAAGGGTTGACCATAATTAGAGATGAGATGAAGTTGCTCGAGGCACTAGCAAACCTTAATACTTATGAGCTACATCTTAGCTAAACACAGTTAAAAGCCTAGTGGCATGAGCCAACTATAAGCAAAGTTGTGATGAGAATATTATGAAAGCAAAGAGGGGAGATTGTAACATCTTTAATTGAGGTGTCAACTTAAGGTGCTTCACACCTGGAGGTGTTAGCTTAAGGTGCTTAGGGAGTTTGGAAATCCCACATCAAATGTCAACAAGAAAGATTAGCGGCTTATGTAGGTTTGT
>CATIWR010640276.1:0-53979 GCA_949677035.1 Omphalea diandra | reverse complement strand
AAGTTTCATTACAGTTGTGTTCCATGTCCTGATTTTCGAAAAGGGGCTTGTAGACGAGGAGATATGTGTGAATATGCTCATGGAGTGTTTGAGTGCTGGCTTCATCCAGCTCAATATCGAACCCGGCTTTGCAAGGATGGTCCTAGTTGTGCAAGGAGAGTTTGCTTCTTTGCCCACACTGTGGAGGAACTCCGTCCATTATATGTGTCTATGGGTTCTGCTGTTCCCTCTCCTCGCTCGAGTGCATCTGGTACTACTGCCATGGATTTTGCAGGGGCCATGAGTCTCTTGCCAGGTTCTCCTTCATCGATATCTGTTATGTCTCCTTCACCATTCACTCCACCAATGTCTCCATCTGCGAATGGCATGTCACATTCTTCTATGCCTTGGCCTCAACCAAATGTTCCAGCTTTACATCTCCCTGGAAGCAATCTTCAGTCCAGTCGCTTGAGATCTTCCCTGAATGCAAGAGATATTCGAACTGAGGAGTACAGCTTGCTGCTGGATTTTGATGTGCAGCAGCAGCTCTTAAATGAGTTATCCAGTCTGAGTCAACCATCTTTGACAAATAACTCCTTGAACCGTTCTGGTCATTTGAAAGCCTTAACCCCATCAAATCTCGATGATCTTTTTTCTGCAGAGAGCTCTTCTCCTCGATATGCTGATCAGGCATTGACTTCAGCTGTTTTTTCCCCAACCCACAAGTCTGCAGTACTCAATCAATTCCAGCAGCAGCAAAGCATGTTGTCACCGATCAACACAAATTTTTCTCCTAAGAATGTTGATCACCCTCTGTTGCAAGCCTCTTTTACGTCAGGAAGGATGTCACCTCGAAATATGGAACCCATTTCACCTGTGAGCTCGCGAGTGTCTATGTTGGCTCAACGCGAGAAGCAGCAACAGCAGCTGCGTAGCCTCAGTTCTCGAGAATTAGGCTCCAACTCTGCTGCCATTGCTGGGTCCCCGGTTAATTCTTGGTCAAAATGGGGTTCTTCAAATGGGATGCCAGACTGGACTGTTAGTGCTGATGAGTTCGGTAAGCTTCGCAGATCAAATTCATTTGAGCTTGGAAATGGTGAGGAGCCTGATCTATCATGGGTGCAGTCACTTGTTAAAGAATCTCCAACTGAGATGAAAGAAAAGTTAGCTATGCCTGTCTCCACAAGTGTTGCTGCTGGTGCTTCTTCAAGCGAGAGTTTGAATGTGAACTCTCAAATTGAATCAGTTGATCATGCAGTGATGGCATGGATGGAGCAATTGAAGATTGATCATCTTGTGGCTCAGCAAAATTGAAATCAATTTTACAGAGTCCTGAGGTGGTGAACACAGGCAAGGTTTTGGTAGATAATTTCATATTTTTTGGGTTCTTTTTTTGTTAATGGTGTTGAAGGTAACAGTAACAGAAAAAAGGAGGGGAAACTGAGAATAGTCACTTTGGGAAGAGATAATATTCATTTTCACCATTTTATTGTTACAGCAGAAGTTAGAGAACAAGAAAAGGGCCAGATAACCTTCTGGGTTAGAATCAAAAAAATTTGAGGCCACGCTAGGTGTTTTTTTCCCCCCAATATTTTTCAATTTTAGATTTCTATTATTATTGTAATTTTTTAAACCTTTTTTATGATGAGCAATATGCTAAAGTTACCGTGTAACTAAATTGCTAATGAAAGACTTTTCTTGGAGTTAAATTTGTGGTAATGGAACTGTTTGCCAGTTATAATAAAGTTGGCAAAAGATTGAATCTAGTCTATCATTGCCATTATTGTTGTCAGTTTATTATTTCTATTATTGTTATACCTTTATTTGATGAACACACTTAAAATGGTTTGTTATCGTGTGTTGGAGATGGAGTTGGAATTTGATCTGTGGATTGCAATAACTAAGTTGCGGGATTTAAGAATTTGAGTGGAATTTGCATATGAGATAAAAGAAATTCTATCTTTTTATGCTGATTCTTCTTTCTTTCACGTGAGATATTTTTCCTTTGCTTGTTGCTTTTATATTTCTTGCATAAAAGATTGTAATCGATTATACGCGAGCCCATATATATATATATATATATATATATATATATATATATATATATATATATATATATAATGAATTCTGATATTTGATTCATAAAATAATAATAATTATTATTAGATAATTAATTATTTAAAGATGTATATTCATTTCAAATCCAATCAAATAAAATTAAATTGAAAACAATCAGAATTAAAATTTAAAATATAAATCAAATTGAATTAAACAAATTGACAAATCAAATTAATCTAATTATAATTTGGCTACTATGAAAAATAATTTTAAAAATATTTTTGATATAAATAATAGTTCTTATAGTATATTTTAGTATATTTTTAAGAATTTTTTAATATATTTTAATACAAATAACAATTTTAAATAGAATTGAATCATTTTAGTTTAATTTGATATAGTTCTTTTGTTTTGGTTTAGTTATAATAAATTTAGTTCAGTTTGATTCAATTATAATTTTTTTTATCTCAAAATGAATCGAATTAATCAATATCTTTTTAAAAAGAAATTGATTCAAAATAAATTTATAGTTAAATTGATTTGATTTAATCGATTTTTTTTATTTTCAATAATTAGTGCCCACATCATACATTTATTTAAGTTGAAAAATTAATTATTTAACATATAAACAATTAGAATTTTTTATAAATTATCTAATTAAAATAATTATAAACAAAATAAAAATTTATAAAATAAATAATTAAAAATATAAAATTAAAATAATTTTTATATATTTATTTATTTTAAAAATAAATATTATTTATTTTATTAATACTTTAAATAATATATTAAATTATAACCACAAAAAAATGTAAATTATCAAAGCTAAAGAAGAAAAAAATTATGACCGTGGGCAAATCATAACGTATGAAAACGATCCATGAAATTTCTTTATTTTGTTGGACTTTTAATAGAGATTATAAATAAATTAGATCAAGTTAATTATATATATTTTTAATCAAATCATTTTTTAAAAGTTTAAATTGGATCGAGTTATTATAATTTTGATTTATGTAAATAAAAAATATTATTTTAATTTTTAAATAACTTTTGAATATTATTAATGATTTAAATTGATTCAAACTTAGATTAATTTAAATTGACTTAAAATTCAGTCAATTTAAATTAATTTACAAATCAAACTAAGATGAAATTAAATTTAATTAAAAATTTTAGACTGTTTAAAAACAGATTTTTACCCCCAGGTTGTTTGAGAGAAAAAAAAAAAAAAATCCACAGATTTGGCAGACGTTCAGGGAATACAACGTTCAAGATGTTGTACATTAGTTGTAACTCGCGAGCTATGCAGAATGACTATAATAATAAAATTTAAGTAAAATTAATATTTTATTAAAAATATTAAATTTTGTAATTATATATAAAAGTTGTTGTAACAAAAAATTGTCTTTTGATTTATATGTTGAATTTTATATAACATAATTTCAAAAAAAAAAATCAAATTTGAATAAAGTAACTACTAATAATCAATCAAACAATACTAATAAATATTTCATAATTAAAAATAAAATTAATAGATAATTATAATTATATATATATGTGAGATAATTATAATAAAAAAATATTTAATTCATATATTCAATCTTGTGTGGTACAGTTTTAAGAGAAAATTTATTAAATTTGAATGAAGTAATTTATGATAATCTATCACATTGTCGCTGGTCTTTATATACTCAAATTTTTGAATAATTAGTGAAATTAATTTAAATTTTAGTTTCGTGTTTAAAATGTTTATTTTTTAAGGGTTTTCTAATTTTCTGTTATGAAGTCATTTATAATTTTTACTTTTTAAATTTTTTAAATTTTATATTCAAAATTTTTTATTATATAATCTTAACTAAATTTTTAGAATTTTTACTATTTAAATTTTTAAATTTTCTATTTAAAAGGTTTTTTATATGATAATTAATTTTCCAAATTTGTTATTGAGAATTGTTTTTAATATAATAATTTTTGATAACATAATCGAGCAAATAACAAGTAACTATATTATACATAATTGTTTGATAAATGATAAGTAATTTTTTAAAATTAATTCTAAGACTAGAATAATTAATATATATTGATTATGTGGGATAGGAAGTTTTTTTTTTAATAATATAATTTAATCTAGGAGAACAAGTACGAATAAATGCATGAAAAAGATATAATTCTAAGACTAGAATAATTAATATATATTGATTATGTGGGATAGGAAGTTTTTTTTTTAATAATAGAATTTAATCTAGGAGAACAAGTACGAATAAATGCATGAAAAAGATATAAAGAAATCAAATCAAACAAGAAAAACAAGAAATGCAAACGATAACGAAGATGAGGAGCTTTCTTTTAGACCGAAGTGGCAAAATTGCTCCTACCAATGGTACCTATAAGATGTTGAATAGTTTTAAGTCTTGATATTGAATTTGGTTAAATTGCAATCGTCCCTAAATTCAGTGCGTTGTTTTACTGATGTTCCTATACTTTGATTTGCAATGAAAAAATATACTAATTATTATTTCGCCTCAGTAGTTGTTCTTGATACATTTTTCTGACATTCATTTTGCTGAAAATCCTATATAACTTTTATTTAATTTTATTTTTAGCGTATCAAAACTGCAATTATGAATAAATTTTGACTAGAAATTTTGACAACAATTATGAATGAAAAGAAAATAAAGAAAGTTAGGGATTTTAACCATAATTACAAATAGAGATAGAAAAAATATAGAAAAATAAAAAGAAAAAAAATAAAAAAATTAAAACAGGCGCATGAGGTTGAAAATTCCATTTGATGTAGCATTTTAGGATACTAAAAATAACGTAAAATAAAAGCCACATAAGATTTTTAATGAGATAAAAGTTAGAAATATGTGTCAGAAATAACTGTTGGAATGAAATAATAGTTGTATTTTTTTATTGCAAATTAAAGTATAGAAACAAGATAAAACTACTCCTAAATTCAAGGACGATAGGTGCAATTTAACCTAGTAAATTTTATGGGTTGAGTCATCACAAGTTTTGTTTGTTTCTTAAAAACAAAAATTGATTAGGACCCTCGAGACAAAATAAATAGTAAAGATTGGAAACTTAACAAATATTTTTTGTTTTCTTGTTTCCTTTCTTCTTTTTTCCTAGCAGAAAAATGTAGAGAGGTGAAACCTTTCACCCATGCTATATTATATTAATATTCTTTTGTGGGTTTTTTTTTTTTTTTTTGTATATATAATAGTTGTTTAATCTTTAAGGGTGGTAAATGGATGTTTAATTAACCTACTCTTGGGTCCTTGTAAAATGAGCAAGCTCCTTAAAATTGTGGTGAATGGACTGTCATCATCATATTGTTATGCAATGTTGTGCTGATTCTTGTAAATTTCAGTTTAGTTTAGGAGTGTAAGGTTTGGTTTTGGTGGGCATTTTTTGTAATTTATTGGTTAAGAAATTGTCTAATTGGGCAGTATTTTTGTTGTACAATAGACTTAAGATTAATGATGTGAATTTATTCCTGAGTCATAATTAGTTGTTGTGGAGCTACCAGTGGAGAGTGATGAATCATATCATTTTGATATTTAAGATATTTTCCTCAATGTTTTTGTACTTATTTGTGACCTATTTAAATGAAATAAAATTTTTTTTTTGCCCCCAAGAAATAAGAAATTTTATATGGACAAGATCCAGAAAATACAAATAATCAAATAGCTAAAGTTATAATACATCTCTATAGCATGCAGAGCCTAGAGAATTAAAACATATGACCAAATTGCGAAAACCACCTAAGCAATCCATGGACAAGCTGATAATAGACCAGGCAAAGTCATGTCCATTATAGATACAAACTCATGCATGCAATAAAAAAATGGTGATTAAGTAAAAATATGTTGAGTCAATCATTATTCTTATGTTGTTAAAAATTAGATGGTGCAACTTAAATTTCATTCCATTTAGGGGGTTGTTCTTCCTTTGCCATTTTGAAGGATGTTTGGCGATAGTTTTTGTTTGAGAAATAGACCTAGCAATGATTATTTGATATGATTCTACATTCTTGCAAGATTGGGGACCTATTGGAGTTACCTACACTATAAAGATCTAAAGCATTCGGTAGAGTTTGTTTTTTCTTTTTTTGGGTAAAGATATTTTTGAATTATTTTATGCATCAATTAAGATTAAATTTCTTTTTGAATATTTTCCAAAGCATATTGTCACATCGATTAAATATATTTAAAAATACTTTGATTTTTAATGCTGACTAAACAAAAATTTATATCTTAAATTTTAAAGAAATAATAAATCTTTTAATCACTAACAAAGATTCTTGACACTAAAAATGTATCACAGGGGATATTGTCTTGAACTACCAAAATGAAAGCACAAATTGTCATAAATAAAGAATGAGGGTTGTTAGGAGGTTGGCATGGTGTTAGACATGACCTAACAAATTTTCATTTGGCAGACTCATTTTAAAATCCAGTCCAGAGATTAGGTTTTGTTAACCAAATGTATATCCTGTGATAAGGAGATTGGTCCTTATGAAAAGTAGGTTATTAAAGAACATTTGAATTAGAGATCTTAGTTTATGTTAAAAAAGGCAAACAAAAAAAAAAAAAAAAGGAGATCTCGGTTGATAAGGATTAACAAATTAAAAAAAAAAAGAGGACAACTTCATACTGGATATTGTATGTGTAATTTAGACATAATGATATTAAATACTTATTTTTTCATATTTTAACCGTTTTACTTAAAATTTTTAAAATAAAAAATTTATTTAAATTTTTACACATTTATTTTAATTTTATCTATAATCAAATTTAAAAACAAGAAATATCTATAATTTGATGACAAGACTATCATATATATATATATATATATATATATATATGATTCTTTAATCATTTGATCTAGAGTTGATGAATTTTATCAAAAGAAAGTGTTATTAAGTTTTTGTGAAATGATCATGAAAATATCATAATTATCATTCTTTAATTATTAAATTTGTGATTAAAATTTAAAATTATTTTTTAAAAATTAAAATAGATAATGTCTAATTTAAGGTAAGAAATGTGTTTTGCTTTTTAACATTTGTGATGAGTGAAATTAAAATAAATATAAAAAGGTTTGAATCAAATTGCAAATTTTAAAAGGTCTGCATAAAACTTTGAAAATATGAAAAATATTTAGGTATTTAGTGTCATTAGCTCTATAACTTATATTCATGATTTTATATGGTTAAAGATGGAAAAAATTAAAATGATATGCAGTATAAATCATCAATAGATGTTGTTTTCTAATTTGGTCTATTTGGAAAACTAAAAATGAGTGCATATTTTCTCAGGGAGGCGAAGATCCTGTTGCTTGTGCCTTCGTTGAGACGGGAATTTATTCAGTGTAGTAATAGTCCTAATGTTTCTACTTCTGTGCAGCACGTGGAGGAATGTCTTCCAGGGAAGCAGCGGGAGCATCAATATTGCATCAATGTAGCTTCTTCTTATTGCAAAAACAGCTCAAAGGCAGCCTTGGCTATTATGGTGAGGGATTCCAGTGGGGTTCTTAAGGATGGTATCACTTGCTGTAAAGAGTTTGCTTCCAGACAAGCTGCTGAAGAAGAAGCAGGGGTTCTTGCTCTTAAGCTTGCTGAGGACATGGGTCTGACTGATGTTTCTATTTTTTGCTTTGATAAACTTCTGATAAATGTTATTACGAATTGTAATGAGGAGGTTCAATGGGATATTTTTGGCCTAGTATACCAAGCAAGGGAGAGACTTTCTCAATTTAATTGTGTATTTATTAGACATATTCCTTCTAAGAACAACAGGCTTGCTCGTTGGTTGGCCGATGCAATGCTTCAGGAAAGTCTCCCTTTTGCTTGGGTGTTTTGTCCCCCCTCCAGTTTGTGTAATCTTCTTTCCTTTAGTGAATGAATTGCTTTCTTTACCGAGAAAAAAAAAAAAAAAAGCTTAAATAATAAATTACCTCTTGAACTATTTAAAAAAGTTTGATAAAGAAAATCAACTATTAACTAAATTTAGCATTAAACTCCTATGTTTTAGGTTATTTAAGGATAAATTATATTTAAAAATTCGCGTGAATATTACGCATACAAAATATAAAAATTTAACTTATTTATAAAAATATCAGATATTTTTTTAAAAAATCAAATTTAATTCTACAAAAATCTTTTCTATTTCTCTCGGAATTACTATAAAGAACAACAAAAGAAAAATAGACTATTTAGAAATAAAAATCTAAAACTACAATCAAAAGCGGCCCATCTCCTTAAATCAAAACCTAAAACATTAATATTAATCTCTCAGTTGATATCTTTAATCTAATAACCCACATCTCTGCTGTTATTGTCGTCTGTTCTTCTAGCTCCTTCACCTCCATTTGCATGTCCTTTATGATGCTCGACTTTTATTTGATGGTGCCACCTTTTAGAAATTCCTAACCATTTCCACCACCAAACCTAACCCATACATGCCACCATCAACATTTGCATTGTTGATAGCCCTTATATATCTAAATGCCCCACCAATGGACATCTACCCTATAAACCGGTAGGTTTTTAGGCGAATGATAACACCGTTCGGCCAAGTCATCCTCATTAATGACATTCAATGTAATAGATAATAACATTCGAAAAATCAATGATATATTTATTTCCTTAATCTTAGGAGATCATGCAATTATAAGAACAATCAATTTTCTCAAATTTTGGTGTCAATTGGGATGCACCTAACATCTATTATACACAAATATAAGAAGTTTTCTCAACACACATAAAAAAGTACAAAATCCTCATAATACTTCTTATCTCTCTAATTCTTAAAACTCAAAATCACTAACACATCATCAATTGGCACTGTCTATGGGAAACAATCATTTTCTCCTACCTTCATTAAGAACATATATCCCTGATTTTGAACTAAAAATGGCCAAGCCATCCAGAAACGTGCTCTAACTTTGTTTAGAGGAGGAAACCTCCTTTAGGAATAATAATAAATTAGAAACCAGTACAGATCCTGCCATTAACATTAGCACCACTAACACTTTGACACAATTGAAAGCAACCTTAGCCCAGTCCGTGTAGACAACCTTATCCTCCTTTAAGGCTCAAATAACACAAGCCTTGGCAGCTAGTCTGGCTGTTTCAAACCCTTAACAGCCTAGCAAAAACCCAACTGAGGAAGTCCCTCCAACGTCGAATGCGTTGGAATCTAAAACTACATAACATGAAGAGGAGATAGGACTAGTGACGACCAATCAGCTTTGCCCCTAATAAAAGATCATATATGAGGAGGTTGCAAACTTAGAGAATGTTTACTCCAAGGAGTAGAGAGATGAAGAAGTGTCCAAAAAGATGAAGTTTTGAAATGTCTATAAAGAGGCACCTTAAGGCTTCTTCCTTAATATGGGAGATAATTAATGTTATGAAGAAATAAGGGATTGCCGAACAAATTTATTTACTTTTCAGATGACAATGCTCCTCAATGACATATCAAATGTAATTCTATATAAGGTCTTCCTAACGACGTTTATTGAGGCTGCCTAGAGCTGGTACCTCCAACTCCCTTTAGGTCAATCCATTCATTTAATGAGCTAAAGGAAGTGTTCATCACCAAGTTTGCCATTAATATTTCTTGTAAGAGGAAAACTAGTTCTTTGAGGTCTTGTAGGTAATACGAGGGAGAAACCTTTAGAAATGACATTAACAGATTCAACAAAGAAGCCATGCAGATCGAGACCATTAATATGGAGACTGTAATAGAGGTTATGTGAAGTGAAACAACCTTCATAAGACTCAAGGACAAGCTTTATATAAGAACTGTTGGATTAGGTTAGTCAAACCTAAGTAAAACTCTCTTTTGATCTTAAAAATATAGATTGGGAAGTTATAATATCAATTTTAAGAGTTGTTCCTACAAAAATTAAGTTAGGAACTCATTGAAAGTTGAATGGAAGCAAATAACTCAAAATGTGGAAAATGACTCCTAATTCGTGACCAAGTACTTAAAGTTGTTACCACTAACTTAGGATTGTTGGTGACCAATTTTGACAGAGCAATTCGCGGTGTGAGTCATGGTGCTAATTGCAATTGTGACCTTTGAATACCATTAGAGGGATCCTGACACTCAACAAAATGAGGCCACGTGTCAAAGGACCTATTGAAAGATCAAAATTCACTACTATGACAATATGGTAGTGATTGCAAATTGTTTAGAGCAACAACTCCAAACTCTCAATTCAATTTGTGGTAAGGATTGCATCCAAGCATTATAAGATCGTGATCGCACTTTTATTCTCCACTTAAAGGACCCGACAACTAGTTTTATGAAGAACTAATAATGTAATGCTATGTAAAACTAGTCATTAGACACAGTTGGAGTTCATAATCGTGAATGAGTAAAATTCAAGGCAACTATATCACGATTGGTACCTCAAATCTTGACTGTAACTTTTGTCTGATAAGTATTAGATGCTAGATTTTTCCATCAACTTTCGAGATATGGAGATAGTTTTATTAGTAACATCTCTTTGGTGGGTGTAACATATAAATACTCTACTAAATGCACTTAAATACAAGAGAATAACATTTACAAATGCTAAACTCTTACAAATTGATTTCTTAACTCTCTCTCTTATTTACTCTTTCTAATTGAGTTGTAAAAGGTTTGATGTGAGCTTTAAACACCATTGAGGTTGGGTTTGAGAGTGAGCCTTAATTGTAAAACTCTTGGTTAAGTTTGAGTGTTAACCTTAGGTAACACTTGTATAAGGTTATGTTTGAGTCTTTATAAAACACATTATAAATTTGGGTGTGAGCTTGCAAAACACCATTTAGTTTTAGTTAAATACCCAATTGGTATAATTGATGAGTAGATGTGGGGTTTGTTAACATCTGAACCACTATAAATCCTTCTATTCTTTCTTTTCCTACTACCTTTCTTTAAATTAATCTTGATTACCTTCCTTCCAAAATTTAAAATTTCCTACCAATTCAATCCCCTTCTTGGTGTACAAGGCCAATAAGTGGTATCAGAGCAAGACCTCAATTCAAGCCTTAATTGTGTGAGGAAAAGATCATGGCACAAGAAGGAATCCACACTCATCTCAAACCTTTCTTTGATTGATTCGACTATACTCATTGAAAGTATAAAATGAAGATTTATCTACATAGTGATGTGTTAGACTTATGGGATGTTATAGCCAAAGAATGGAAGCCATTAACCAAGGTGGTGGATAGAGTTAAGAATTAATTCTAAAGGAAGAATATGTAGAGGCTCATAGAAAATCCAATGGCAAGAATAAAAGGGCAATGACTATTCTCTTAAGCTCAATATCAATAGAAGAAATTGGTAGAGTCTAACATTGCCTAACTGCATATGGAATTTGGAAAGCCTTGGAGAGCTACCATTAAGGCCCAAACCTTATGAAATCAAGTAGGTTAGAGATGTATGTGATAAAGTGGGAGCTCTTTACAATGAAAGCATTACTGACATGACTGATAGACTCCTCTCCATTATCATAAACATAAAGAAGTTTGGAAGAATTCTTACAAACCATGAGATAAACACTAAAATACTTAAATCTCTTTCTATTAAGAAGTTTGGTGTTAGAGTTTGTGGCATTCAATAATCCAATCCAGAAATTGGAAAGGTGCCAACAAATTTTCTTATTGGTAAGTCACACACTCATTAGCTAGCCATAAAGAAGGATGAGGAGATGAAGAAGTGAAAAGGATAAAGAGATAAGAATGAAAAAATAGAAAAGAAGACTTTTGCTCTCGAGTCTTCAAGCAAAGACAAGGAGGTTGAAGTTACCTTTAGTGATAGTGATCAAAGTGAGAAGATGGAAGAAGATTTAGCAATGCTCTCAAGGAGGACCAAAGAACTCACAAAGAGGATAAAAGAAAGGAGGAACTTGAAAAGGGTATCTCCCAACTTTAAACAAAAAAAGAATGATGTAACATGATATGAGTGTGGGAAGCATGGGCATATCAAATCTGAGTGTCCAAAGAAGAAGAAAAGAAGAAGAAGAAGAAGAAATGGGAGAAAGATAAGAAGAAATGCTTCAAGTCTGGCTAGGGCGATAGTTAAAGTAAGGAAGAAAAAGATGAAGTTGCCAACCTATGCTTCATGGCTTAAGAGCACTCCTCCAATGAGGTAAACACTTCTTCACACACTTGTGATGATTATGATGCATTAGATGAGGTAGATGATGAGCTTCTTAAACCTCTAACCTTGAGATATGATAAATACAAGTCTCAAATGAAAAATTACAAGAAAAAGTGTTCAAAACTTAAGGATAAATTTAAAGGTTTAAATAAACTTTTAATTGACTTGAGAACTTCTAATGAATAACTTAAGAAATCTTTATAAAATCTTTTCAAAACTTCATCCTCTCTTGATTCCTTATGAAAAGAAAATGACACTTTAAAAGGTGAAGTACTTGAGCTTAGAAATTCCATCTCTAAATTTCACAAAGGGGAATAAGCTTTGGATACACTTATTGTATCTCAAAGACCACCCTTTGTGAGACATGGCTTAGGCTTCAACGAAACTTCCTCATCTGTATCTTCTCCTTCTACATTCATTAGAGCTTTGACACCTCAAACTACTAGTATTGAGGTTATTGGGAATAAAAGTGCTTTAAACACTAAGCCTTCTAAGCCTAAAGGCAAAGGGATTGCTCTTTAAGGCTTAAGAACTAAGCCATAAAGAGCCAACCAAAAAGGCATGCCTAAAAACACACACATAAAAACTTCTCTTTTACTCCTCATCATTCATGCACTTGCATGCATTCACATAACCAAAGTGTGAGAAGACCTCCTACTCACACTAAGGTAATGCATAACAGAAAGACTTACAACTTTAAACTTCGACGCCACTATTGCATGAGATATGGACATAGTAATATCTTTTGATACATTAGGAAGGTACAACTCAAATTCTAGGATCCTTCCAAGCCTAACCCCTAAAGACCTACGTATGCAAGTACCTAAACAAAGATGAAATTTTTTTCTTTTGTCGGAATGCTTAGAAGCCAGCAAAGAGGACAATGATTCGCATGTGAATAGTGGATGCTCAAAGTATATAACTAGAAATAGAAAGCTATTCACATCCATTAAAGAGAAGAATAGTGGTAATGTCACATTTAGGAATGATGCCAAGGGTAAGGCAATTAACACTGAATTTGTTGGTAAAAAAGCTTGCTCTCTTATTTATAATGTTCTTTTAGTTAAAGGATTGAAACATAATCTCTTGAGTATAAGTCAATTTTGTGATAAAGGCAATAAAGTCACCTTTGACCTTAGAGAATGTTGAGTTATGACGTTGGTGGATAATAGGGTAGTCTTTAAGGGTAAAATGAGAGGCAATACCTACCTAATTAACTTGGATAATTTGGCTAATAAATCCTTTAAGTGTATTGTTTCTATTATTAATGAGTCTTGACTTTGGCATAGAAGACTTGGTCATGCTAGCATGAAGCTTCTACAACATCTATTAAAAGAAGAGCTAGCAGAAGTTCTTTCAAAACTCAGGTTCACCAAGGATAAGACTTATGGACCATGCCAAATGGGAAAGCAACACTAAATATCCTACAAAGAAAAAAATGTTGTAAGTACCTCTAGGCCTCTTCAACTTATTCATATAGACTTGTTGGACTTGCTAGGAATGCTAGTTTGGATAGAAAGCATTATGCATTTGTGCTTGTTAATGAGTACTCTAATTTCACTTAGGTCTCCTTCCTTGCTCATAAGAGTGATAATTTTGATGCTTTCAAAAGTTTTGCCAAAGAGTTCAAAATGAAAAAGGTTACTTCATTTCTTCTATTAGGAGTGACATGGAAAGAAATTTCAAAAAGAATATTTTGAAAATTATTGCTTAAAGAATGGGATTTCTCACAACTTTTTTACTCCTAGAACACCATAACAAAATGATGTTGTAGAGAGGAAAGATAGAAATTTAGTAGACATGACTAGAACTATGCTTAATGAGTATTTTTTGCCTAATTACTTTTAGGTTAAAACCATCAATACCACATGTTATATTGTAAATCATGTTTTTAAAAAACCCATTCTAAACAAAACTTTTTATGATCTATGGAATGGCAAAATTTCATATCTTAGAGTACTTGGTTGCGAATGCTACATTCTTAATACCAAGGACAACCTTAGAAAAATTTCCCTAAAAAATTGATAAGGGTATTTTTCTTGGCTATTCCACCACTAGCAAAGCCTATAACGTCTTTAACAAAAAGTCTCTAGCAGTTGAAGAGTCCATGAATGTTGTATTTAATGAGTCTAGTAAACTTGATCTTGGGAAATGTTCTCTTATTGATGATTTGTAGGTGACTTTGAAAAATTAGAGCTTAACTCCACACCTAAGTAGAGTGTGATTGATCTTAAAGACAATGAGCTTTTATAAGAAGTAGAATAAGCTCATCCATAATAAGAGGAGAACCAAGCTTAAAGACTCCCCAAGGATTAAAGATACTCCAAGGATCACCCAAAGAATCTTATCATTGGCGAGATATCAAAGGGAGTAAGTACTAGAGCTCAATTGCATCCTTTAGATAATTATCTTGCTTTTGTTTCTCAAATTGAGCCAAAGTTAATTAATGGGGCTCTTAATGATGAGAATTAGGTGATTGCCATGTAAGAGGAACTTAACCAATTTGAGAGAAACAAAGTTTGTGAACTTGTTCCAAGGCCTAAGGAACACTCAATTGTTGTTTGTAAATGGGTGTTTAGGAAAAAGCTAGATGAGCAAGGTTTCATCTCTAAAAATAAAGCTACATTGGTTGCTAAGGGTTATAACCAAGAGGAAGACATTGATTACAATGAAACATTTGCCTCTGTAGCTAGATTAGGAGTCATTAGAATCCTTTTAACATTTTCATGTCATATGAACTTTAAAATTTTTCAAATAGATGAGTGCATTTCTAAATGGTTTCATTCAAGAGAATGTTTATGTCAAACAACCTTTGGACTTTGAATCTCATGATTTTTCAAACCATGTTTTCAAATTAATTAAGGCTTTGTATCATTTGAAACAAACTCTAAGAGCTTGGTATGAAAGGCTTAGTTCATTTTTATTATAAAATGATTTTGAAAGGGAAAAGGTTGACACAACATTATTTATGAAAAAACATAACAAGGATACACTCCTTGCACAAATTTATATTGATGATATTATGTTTGCTGCTATTAATGAATCTTTATGAGAATTTTGCTAAGTGTATGACTAGAGAATTTGAGATAAGCATGTGACTAGAGAATTTGAGATAAACATGATGGGTGAGCTCAAGTTATTCTTAGGTCTTCAAATTAAACAAACCAAAGAGGGCATCTTCATTAACCAAACTAAGTACACAAAGGAGCTACTCAAAATGTTTGGCATTGATGGATGCAAAGTTGCCAAGACTCCAATGATTACATCAATTAAGCTAGACAAGGATGAATTTGGTATGCCTATTGATGAAAAAAAGTATAGAAGTAAGATTGGCTTTCTCCTCTATCTTACTGCTTCTAGACCCGATATTATGTTTAGTGTTTGCTTATGTGCTAGATTTCAACTTTGTCTTAAGGAATCACATTTATGTGCGGTTAAGAGAATTTTGAAATATTTGCATGGCACATTAAACTTAGGACTTTGGTATCTTAGAAATTCATCTTTTATTCTTCTTGGATATTTGGATGTAGATTATGCCAATAGTTTGATGGATAGGATTATCAATTTATTAGTGAGTGCTTAGTTTTTTGGTTTAACAATAAGCAAGTTTTAACTGTCTTATCTACTATCGAAGCAGAATATGTGGCAATGGGTTGTTGTTGCACTCAAGTTCTTTAGATAACGCAATAACTCAAGGATTATGGAAAAGATGTTGATCACATTCCCATCAAATGTGACAACATAAGTGCAATAAATCTTTCGAAGAATCCCATCTGACATTTAAAAAGTAATCATATTGACATTAGACATAATTTTCTTAGAGATCATGTCCAAAATGATAATTTCTTAGAGATCATGTCTAAAATGGTAATGTGGTGCTTGAGTTTATTAACACCAATCACCAACTTGGGAATATTTTCACTAAACCTCTTAATAAAGAAAGGATGAACTTCATCAAGAGGAAACTTGGGGTGTTTGATGAAAGCTCCGTAGGGTGAAAATGGATCTCATTACATGCATTTGTTATAAGAGATAGATTGATTAATATGCTTAATACTTATATGTATGATTTGCTTTATTCATTATTATGGATGCATCAATTTAATAAAACTTGAGTTTGTCTATGCTTAAATTCAAAAATTAATCATCTAGACATTAAATTAATCACACTAGTATTAGGCCATTTGCTTAAAATGTCATTTTCAAACAAGTTTTCAAACTGGCTTCTAATTCGTGATCGATAATGTAATTTGAAGTCGCTACTTACAAATCCTTTTTAAAATTTTAGCCTTTGTCAATTTGTACTTGCGACATGGAGATTGTCCTTGTGACTTTTTGCATTTTAAAAGTGTTTAACCATTTTCCTCATTCCTTTCCAAGAATTTTTTGACCATTACTCATAAAATTCATAATTTACGGTCGTGACACCCTTATAACGGTTGCGACTTAGCTGTAACCACTGGGTAATAAGCATTTGACTGCTAAATGGTGCATCTTCTTATTTAATGCACTTTTAGCCATTTTTTGATAATTTCCTACCCCCTTTATGCCTATTTAAACCCCTCTAACACCCCTTCATTCACTATTTACTATTCCTTTCTTCAATCTTCTTCCTTTTCTTAATTTTACTAAACTAACAATACTCTCTCTCTTCTACTATTCTCTCTTCATGGCATCCATAAAATTCACAAGATCAAAAAAAGGCAAAGGAATTGCCCAACCTCAAGCACCTCTTCCTCTCCATCTAATGAAAGGAATTACCGAAGAAGAAAAGGAGTGATATGAAGCTAATGCCAAGAAAATCATCCAACCAAACAAAATTCCCTCTATTTTGCTTCTTGAGTATCTTGAAATAGAAAAGGGGATTAAGACATTCCTATCCAATCTAGGACACAATGACTTTATCTTTAGAGATGAATCAGGATATAAGGAGATCGTCCATGAGTTCATGTGCATCATGATTCTTAGTCAAAGAGTGGAATAAAAAATGGGTATGTATGGTATTTTTTTTAGGCTTTTGGGGATCAATACTTCATTACTTATGAGTAACTTTATACTGTTTTTAATTTTTCAAACTAGAAAGGGTGTTCCTTTTAATATCTCATTTTTAGACCTCATATACTCTGATTTTTTGTCTCAAATTTCTATAGAGACCAAACATGACCCAAAAAGCTTTTTGGCTAAAAATATCAAATCCTTAACCAATTGGCTTTTTCATAAGATCATCACCTTTTCCATCAATATTAGAGGTGATGGAAATGAAAAAGTGTCTAAAAAAGACCTAGCATTTTGTTTTGTCTAACCCAAAAGAAACCAATTCAATCTAGGAGATAATTTATGGACCAATTGATCCAGAGAAGCACTAAGCCTAAGAGCCAATTTCTCTTTTCCTCTCATATAACTGCTATATATACGTTTATGAAGGCCTTAGATGATAAGAAGGAATCATTTCTCACAAAAAATTATCTCCCTAATAACAATTTTCTTTATTTGGACTACCTTTTTAATGCCAAGGCCATTAACCCTACCACATATGAGTATATCTTGGGTTCTTATAAGGCTAAAAAGCAAGAAACCTTTTATGCCTCTAAGAGAAAGAGGCTAGTGATTGAAGAAGATGTCTAAGAAGATATTCCACCATCATAAGTTCCTTTTCAATAAAAGGTAAAGCCCAAATCCAAAATTGCCTCTATATCTCTCTCCTTCATTAATAAAAAACTAGACAAGCTTATGAGGATGATTAAAAGATGCTTTCAACGCCTTTATATAATCTTCATAGTGAACTTGAAGATCTCTAAAAGAAGGTTTGAGCCACTCCTTGCCACCTTCTAGATTTCAAAGATTTGAAGGACACCCAAAGTGAAGAGGAAACCTAAGAAGAAAAGGAGGGTGCTCAACCTAAAGGGGATAATGCCCAAGTGGTTGAAGATAATGATTCTTCACCAATTTTTTTAAATTTTTTTTTATCTTTTCTTTATATTTTTCATCTTAACTTTCTTATCCTTTCGTGTTTTCTATTTTAAAAGACTATGACCTACCTATGTTATATGATTAAACATCTTTGTATGTTTGAATTTGTTCATGTAATCATTTTATGTTTCACTATTAATAAAAGTACTATTTGTGTTTAATTCAATTCGACTCAATTGATTGCCATTATGGTTGCTTAATCAAATTGTGATAGTATTTGTGTTTAATTCCTTCTCTTTTTGATATTGACAAAGGGGGAGAGAGAAATTAACTCTATATGCAAAAGGAAACAATTAAAGTTGGATATGTTAACATGTTGAAGGGGAAGTATGGTTTGAGGGGGAGCATTTCATCTTCATGGAGTATTTCATATTACATACTCTATATCTTAGATATTTTTATCACTTTGTTTTCCATCAATGGATTAACTTTCTATTCCTATTACATATTCTATGTCTTAGATATTTTCATCACTTTATTGTCTATTAATGGATTTTAACTTCCTAATGAGATTCCAAATCCTTAAAATCATTAGAACACTTAAAAACACACATAATTAGTTCTTTATCCTTTGCATAATCAATCAAATTTAAGTGTTGTCCTAATAGAAATTAAGTGAGGAACTCATTGGAGGTTGAATGAAAGCAAATACCTCAAAGTGTGGAAGATGATTGCTAATTTATGACTAAGAACTTGAAGTCACGACTACTATCTCAGGATCATTGGTGACTAATTTTGACAGAGTAATTCGTGCTGTGAGTCGTGAATGTAACCTTTGAATACCATTGAAGGGATCTTGACACTTAACTAGATAAGACCACGTGTTAAAGGACCTATTGGAAGATCAAAATTTATGATGACAAAAATATAATAGCGATCGCGAATTATTTATGGCAACATCTCCAAACTCTCAGTTCAATTCATGGTGAGGATCATGTCCAAGGGTTATAAGATCATGACCGTAATTTTCATTCTTCACTTAAGGGATCCAACGACTAGTTTTATGAAGAACTAATGATGTAATGCCATATGGAACTAGCTTTTAGACACAGTTGAAGTTCGCAACTGTGAATGAGCAAAATTTAAAGCAACTATAAATATCTCAATCGTAACCTTAAATCTATCGTAATTTTTTGACAAGTATTAAATGCTGGATTTTGCCACCAACTTTTGAGATATAAAGATAGTTTTATTAGTAACATCTCTTTGGTAGGTGTAACTTATAAATACTCCACCAAATGTACTTAAATGCAAGAGAATAACATTTACTAAGGCCTAACTCTTCGAAATTGATTTATCAACTCTCTCTTTCTCTCTTATTTACTCTTTGTAATTGAGTTGTAAAAGTTGAGATTTAAACACCATTTTGGTTGGGTTTTAAAGTGAGCCTTGATTGTAAAACTCTTGGATTTGAGTGTTAGCCTTAGGAAACACTTGTATAAAGTTATGTGCGAGCCTTTGTAAAATACATTGTAAAGTTGGGTGTGAGCTTACAAAACATTATTTAGTTTTAGTGAAATACCCCATTAGTATAATTGGAAAGTATATGATTTTTTAACACCTAAACCACTACAAATCCTTGTGTTCTTTCTTCTCCTACTACCTTTCTTTAAATTACTATTGACTACTTTCCCTCTAAAATTTAAAAATTTTCACCAATTCATCCCTCATTCTTGGTGCATAAGGGCAAATAAGAACCATAAAATCATACTCAATCATGATAACTCTAACTTAGAGGTACATTGAGTTAGATAAAGGGAAGAGGGGAGAATGCAAGAACGATGATAAATGGAGTTCGAAGAAGTATCATAAAAGGAGGATAAACAACTCCTTACATTAAATGCTTTAGCACCACAACCAATCATTTGGGAGTGCTAGGAATGATTGGGATCAATATTTCACTTATTCCCCTCATAGAAACTAAAGGTAACAATCTTATATGGATTAAAAAGAATGGAAATAATATTCAATATCCTGGAAGATTGAACCTAGAAAGGGCAACCAAGAGGGACAAAAGCTTATTGATAAAAATCCTGCTAGAAGACCTGCCCTAGATACTCTTTATTTGTTGCCCAAGAAAGCTAGAAATCATATTGTCAATCAAAAGATTAAAACCTTAAGGAAACTAAGTCCTTAAAACCTTAATCTTAAAGACGACATAAAGGTTAATCACTCCCTTTGATAAGTTTAATTTTGTATTCTACCAAGATATAAGATGTTAAAATATAAAACTTGCCAAAATTCAATATTATTGATTAAGAATCATGTAAATTCCTACTACAAGCTATGGCTTATGTAGAGCCTTACAAAATGAGGTTTTCTACATAAAAAAGGTTTAAAATTCCTAAACAAAGTTATATATAAATATGAAACACATTTTAGATAAAAATCCTAGCTAAATAGGAAAGAAAACAACTTAAAATTTAGATAACAAAATACAAAAAAAATAGATTAATCTTGAAACGCATGGCTATGGGACACAACCATGCATTGCTATGATCCCAACTTAGCAAAATGCGATGCCTTGATGCATAACTGTGTTGCAAAGCTGTGTGTTTCCAATATTTACTGCTCAAAAACATTATCTCAAGACATAATTGTATGTTACATGCTCGTGTGCTTGAATGCATGATTGTGTGTTTAGGTTTCCTACTACCCACTTGAGGCACAATCATGTGTTTTGGAGAGCATGGTCACGTGTCGTGTTTCTTCCTTTAAACATGTCGTACTTCCTTTATAACTTTCAACTTGAGGTTCCTCCTATGTAATTAGGGCATAAATGGTTTGGTTTTGGTTTGAAGTAGATCCTCCAATTTCCTCTTACATCTCTATGATCAATCCTTGTAATGCTTTTTTCATCCTTTTAGTAGTTGCCCTAATCATTAGACCTCCAATCCCTTGTAATAGGTATTGAAAAGGCTTATTAGCATCTTGATCTCCATCATTACGTCTCTTGGAAAGGATTTGTCCTCGAATCACCTACATAAAATAAAGATAAATCAATAAAGTTAAAAGTAGCACTGACGTTACCATAGTTGCTTGAAAAATCAAGCTTTTAGGCATTATCATTAATCTTCTTCAGAACTTGAAAACGTCCATCACCTCTTATTGCAATTTTGATTTCCTTTGTGCAGGAAACCTCTCTTTATGCATTGCACCCACACTCAATCATCGAGTTCAAAGACAACATTTATTTGCCCCCTATTAGCTTGCTTAACATATTGCTCATTATTCCTTTCAATGTTAGCTCAAACCTTGGCATGCAAATCCTTCACAAATCTACCTTTTTCTTACTATCAAGATTAACACGTTCACTAGTAGGCAAAGGTAAAATATCCAAAGGATTTAAATAATAAAAAACTTCAAAAAGAGAAAAAGAAGTGGTACAATGAACAACCCGATTGTATGCAAACTCATTGTATGGCAAACACTTTTCCCAATGTTTTAAGTTCTTTTGAATGATAGCGCAATAAAGTAGAGAGTGTCCTATCACTACAAAAAAAAAAAAAAAGATTTAGCGACCAAATTTAACTATCACATGAGAGTGGTCGCTTTTTAGCTACCTTTTAGTGACCATTTTGCTACCATTTAAAGTTGAGTTGAAAGAAAATGAAATTAGCTACCATTTTGCGATCAAATACATACCATAAATTGACAAAAATATAGTGACCACATGAAGTGGTCTCTAAATATGGAGAGAAAATAAGATACTTGATTTAGCTACCACTTTAAGATCACAAAGTGAAAGTTATTTAGCGACCAAAAAGATGTGGTCACTAATTTTTTGCACCACAAAATGACACCAACACTAGTTACTAATTAGAGACCATAAATTGTGATCTCTAAATAAAATAGTGATTGCTAAATGTGTTAGAAGGTATACCATTTGATAAAATCAAACAAGTTTAGCTTCCACGTGACAATGTGGTAGTTAAATTTGATGCACTTCATATATTATATAATTAAAAAATAATTATATAATAATATAATATAATATAATATAATTAAAATATAATTATATACTATAATATAACAAAAATATAATTATATATTATAATATTGTTATAACATAATTAAGATATAATTAAAAGATAATTATATAATTATATACTAAATATATTAAAATATACTTATATAATGATATTTTATATAACTATATGTACTTACTATTAATATTATAATTATTTAATATTAAATATATTTTAAGTTAGCGACCTCATGGAACGTGGTCGCTAACTTTGCTGAACTAGCGACCGCGTTTTTTATGAAATACATCAATTTTAGCGACTGCTGTTGTCGTTAAATTTGATACATTTGAATGTAAAACCTCAAACAAATCCTAATAATCCCTAATCCTCCCATCTATCCAAGGCGAAGAGCATCGAAGAAATCGCCCCAGGCACTGAGAAGAAACCGTCCTAGCTGAAATGGAAGGAGAGATCGAGAAATCTCCGGTTAGTGCTTGCTTCGCCGAGTAATGTCCAAGTATGTATTCGAGAACTTGAAATTTGCGTTATCTTAATATCCCACTGTGCCGCCACACCGCCTTGTCGCCGCCTTCGCCAATGCTGCCTCTTCCACACTCGAGCGAACTCCTCTCCTGCTCCGCCTCGTGAACTAACATCTAATACCTATCTCAGGTGAGTGACAGCCAAGCCCCAAGCATTTATCCTCGTAAATCAATCCAAATCTATCCACTCTCTCTATATATCTGGGAACTGTTAATTTTTTATCTGATTGTAGCACATAATAAGACCCAGACCATCAAACAAAATAAAACCGCTAAAGATAGTGACACAAGGTAAATTTGTTACTAACTTCTTTTCCTCTCGTTCTTTCTTTTTTGGCTTTCATTTCTGAAACATTTAAAATTCTATCAAAAAAATGAGGAGTTGATGAGTACATTCATTTGAAATTCTGTCTAAAATTGACGTTTTGATTGTAGAACATTCATTTCACTAGTTAGTTTGAGAAAAAGGAGAATCCAATTTGCTCTCAAAATCTTCATTATTGTCAGGATTGACTCTCCTTTTTTTTTTTTTTTTTTTTCTTATTGTGAATTTGATGGAATCTGTTCGAGATTTCAATTTTTTTTTCTTTTTGAACTTAAAAACAAAGGATTTATATAGAGACAGTTCCAAGCTATGCTTTGCATCCATTGATAATCATATTGATATTACTGCATTAATTCTCTATTTTCTTTCCCCCCTTTTTTGTTTTTTAATTTGTACTGTTATTTTATTCTATGCAATGCGTCTGTGAATTGTTTGGCCATAAAAAAAAAAAAAAAGTATATGAATTGGAGGATACAAAACCTTGTTTTTATTTTCTCTAATGAACTTGTTTTATTGAGCTAATCAGCCATTGCTATATACTCGAATGATTGAAGATTGGTCAAAGTATCTAAGGTTCTTTTTTATATACCTTATTTGTAATAGCAGTTTATCTTCTGAGATCTGTGGTGTTGTTCATAGTCAGAAGGCAAGCCAAGAAGTGAACTTGCAATACAAAAAGTTATTGTCTTAATATATATATATATATATATATATATATATATATATATATATATATATATATATTACTATCTTGTTTTTTCAGATGTATATATAATTATGACAAGCACATATAAACCTGTACATAGTACGAGGTCTAAGTAATTTGCATTTGCATTTTGGTCTTCTTGTAGCTTAACCAGGAAAAAGTTCTTTTCTGTTTCAGGTTAGAGTTTATTTATGTTCCTGCATCCTCTCTGTTTATTATTGTTGTTTTGTGTAACTTTTAGTTATTTTGATTAGTTAGTTTTTTTAAGTTACTTAGGAGGTTAATTCTTGATCTTTCTGTGTCTTTTTATGTACGTTGGTTGATGTACAATGGCCCTGTTTTTTGCTATATAATTTTTCATTCTAATGATTATCATTATTAAGTGTCACTTGAACAAGAAAATACTTGCAAATGGCGGCTGTTTAGCACACCAGCGGAGCAATTTTGAGAAAAAAGTAAGTGGTCGCTTGGTTGGGATAGGGAGATCTCGTGAACCCAACAATAATCAAGGTAGGTCCTACCTACCTAGCCCCATCATGATAGTGCACAACCTTTTTGTAATGGACTAAAGTTCTCGGTTAATAACAAAATCTGAGGTATTCAGTGTTTTTTCTTTTCTTATGTCAAATTATTGATACTAATGTGATTATTTGTTAAATATTGGAGCAGAAGTTGCTATAGATTTTTTACACAAAAAACACTAGTGTAATTTCTTGTATTTCTTTTAAGTTCTAATCTGATTTATTTTTTTGGTTTTGTGAAACATTATTTTGCTATAATTGAGTAAGACAAATATGTGGTCACTTGGAGTAAAATAACAGGTAATATAAAATGATTAATTTTTTTTGATGGTATTTCCTTTTTTCGTTGCTCACTTGATGATCCTTATATAGATGATTTGTGTTGTGTGGCAGGGCATTCTTATCGAATCAAGTAAATAATATCTTCCTTATATCTTGTGTATTCTGTTCTTGTTGATGATAATTTGAAAAATCTATAAGAACATGATTATAAAGTGTAACACTTAGACAGCTTTTCGATAAGAAAAGTTTAAAATTCGATAGCTTGTCTTTGTTTCTTTTAATATGAAGCTTCCTTCATCCTTCATTATCCTCATGACCTCTTCTCTTTGGTGCAGGTGCATAGAGCTTGTGCAGAGAGGGGAATTCTTGATATGCCAGACCACCCTTTCCATTCTACATTATATGCCCTTGAGTTAGAATGGTGGTTAGATACGTTTTTTTTCCTGCATCTTGGTCCTTAGTTTTGAAGTTAAAAGTAGGCTTGGGATTCTAATGTCCTTTGCACTTTTGTTCAGTTTTAGGATTCCTTGACTCCTTGTCCTTTAAGGTGTATGATCTTTTTTAGCATTTCTTTCTTAGTAAAGTTTCTTTTATTATCAAAACAAAAGCTAACAAAATAAGAGTACAAGAGTTCATAGGGTTATGAATTTCTGCATACAAAAGAAATCTAGAAATTAAATGCTTAATGCTGAAGTTTGAAATTTTTGTAACAGTGACAATTCCAAACAAAAATGAAGCATTATATGCTTCATTTGAGGCATTTGTTGTTGGAATTGTTCGTTAATTTTTATTACTATTATCTTAATTATATGTTGATAAAATTACTGTTTTTTATATGGCAATGAGTCCCTGTCTATGGCTGGTCTTAACCTAGCAAGCAACAAGCTATAGCTTTGTGTATGGGATTGTAATGTACTATTTTTGTTAGCGGACATATTCTTTAAGATTATAGTTGAAGTTATAGCTTTGTGCGAAATTTACTAATTTAATACTCTGCTACTGTTTGTGGCATGAAATTATTGCATTTTGCTAGTCTGAAATGATTGTTTTTGTGTTGCTAATTTAGGAACATAGTCTGGGATGATTGTTCTAGTCCGAGATGTTTGTTGTTTTCTTAGTAAAGTTATGAGTGAATTTGTAAGTTTATTTCGCAAAGTATGTGAACTCTTTTCTTGTAATATATTTGAAAAAAGAAATTGTGTTGTATTAAGAAATTTCTATGTTGTATATATGGCTTTATCTCACAATTGCAATCATCTTTATCATTTGTTTTTCCTATGGCTTCAAACCTTGTAAGTATGGTGCTAATTTCTTGTTGTAAGGGCCTCTCTTTTGTTGCTATCTTCAATGCATGGACTCTACTTTGGAGTAATCTAATTTGAATTTTAACCTTTAATTTCAAAGTGTCATTTTCTTAGTTTTACAATGTTTTATGATCTCAATATGCAATTTATTGTTAAGATTCCGTGATTTAGAGAAGTATGATGATAACTAGCCTAAGATTGAATATGATGACCTTGGAGATATCTAGAAGGAGATGTCTATGGCATTATAATATTTAAGGATGAGGCATGCACATTTGTAACATTAGTATTTCAGTACTGTGACTTGACTTTGAAAGATTAGGATTTGAATATTTATTATTTTCAGTATTGTGCATTTGTAACATTAATATTATACATTATTATATTTCATTTAGTTTTTAATTATGTTCCATTATTTGTAATTCTTAATTCATTTTGGATTGTGTATAATAAAAATAATAATAATAATAAACAAACAAACAAACAAACAAATGACTGAAATGTAAATATAATAATAATATTATAAATTATCTAGTTATTTAGCTATCATAAGTTAAATGGTCTCTAACATGGTCGCTATATAAAGACCACTTAGCTTGTTGTCTCTAAATTGAGACCACAAAATAGCGACCACATTTTTTGGTCTTTAAATAGAGACCACATAATATGGTATCTAAATAGCGACTACATGAATGTGGTTTCTATTTGGTTTTAAATGGTCCCTGCAGTTTCTTATAGTTAATATTTAACGACTACGGAATATGATTTGGTAACCACATAATGAGGTTGTTAAAATGGTCTCTATTTTAGAGATCACATACAAAATGCGGTCGCTATCCATTTTGCAACCAGTATTTTATCGACCACCAAATGTGGTCGCTAAACTGGTTAGTGACCACCTTTGGTGGTCACTAAAATCTGTTTTTTTTTTGTAGTGTATTAACTATTTCGATTCATCCAATCATTTGAGGATGTGCAACAATAGAAAAATAACAGTTTAGTTTTAACTTACTCAACAAAGTGCGCCAAAAATGAGTTAAAAACTTAACATCTCCTATCACTATCAATGGTCTTAAGCATACCATGGAAGTGCACCACTTCTTTAAAGAAAAAATTAACAATGTGTATTGCATCATTGGTTTTAGAACATAATGAAATAAGCCATTTTGCTTAACCTATCAAAAACAACAACAACAAATATGCTATCATTGCCACTTTAAGACCTTGGTAAACCAATGGCAAAATCCATGGAAATATCAATCTAAGGTTGGGTAGGCAGGAATAAAAAGGTATACAAACCATGTGGTTTAATATTAGACTTTGCTTGCCTACATGTAATGCATTTATCACAAACAAATTGCATATCATGCTTCATATTAGGCTAATAAAAGTGCTCATGCAATATGTCTAAAGTTTATTGCACACCAAAATGTCCTATTAAACCACCTTCACGAGTTTCCCTAATCGACAATGCATGAATAGAAGATATAGACACAAACAATTTGTCTTTCTTGAATAAAAATCCTTCATGCCTATAAAAGCCACCAAATGTACTTTTAGCACATGCATCCCAACTTGGCCAAAATCAACATCATTGACATAAAAGTTCTTAATCAAATCAACTCTAAGTAATTTAGTTTGCAAAGTAGTAAGTAATGCGTACCTCCTAGATAATCCATTGGCTATAACATTTTCCTTCCCATGCTTATACTTAATTACATAAGGAAACATTTCAATGAACTGCAACCACTTAGCATGCCTTTTGTTAAGCTTACCTTGAGATTTCAAAAACTTTAGGCTCTCATGATTAAAATGAATGATGAATTCCCTTGGCTATAAATAATACTATCATATTTGAAGAGTTCTCACCAATGTGTAGAGTTGCTTATCATAACTGGGATAGTTCAACGCTGCCCTTTTAAGCGTTTCACTAAAATATGTAATTAGTTTGGAATATTTTATTAAAACATCCTATTCCAACCCTGAATACATCACATTTTACTTCAAAAGTTTTGTCAAAGTTAGGCAAACATAACAAAGGTGCATTAGTCAAATTTTCTTTCAAAGTATTAAAAGCTTGTTCTTGCACATCATCCTACTTAAAAACAACATTCTTTTTAACAAGTTCGTTCAAAGGTAAAGCAATGGTACTAAAATCTTTAACACCATCTAGAGAAACATGCTAAATCATGAAAACTTCTCACCTTATTCACATTTTTAAATGTAGGCTATTCTCTTATTGCCTTTACTTTTTCTTCATCAACACTAACACCTTGTGAACTAACAACATATCCGAGAAACACAATAGATTCCATGCACAACATGCACTTCTTAAGATTAACATATAATTGATGCTCTCTCAACACACTATATACATCATGCAAATGTTTCATATGCTCATCCAAATTTTTGTTATGAACTAAGATGTCATCAAAGTAAACTACCAAAAATTTCCTTATTAAAGCATGTACAATATGATTTATCAACCTTATGAATGTATTAGGTGCATTAGTTAAGCCAAATGACATTACTAACTAATCATACAACCCATATTTAGTTTTGAATGTACTTTTCCACTCATCTCCCTCTTTCATGCAAATTTGATAATAGCCACTTTCAAATCAATTTTGGAAAATAAAGAAGAGCCATGCAATTCATCAAGAATATCATATAATTTAGGGATAAAATACTTATACCTAACTGTTATCTTGTTGATGGCTAGACAATCAACATATATGCACTATGATTCATCTTTCTTTGGAATGAGAATGATAGGAATAAAAAATGGATTAAGACTCTTCTTTACAAAGCCCTTTTGCATTAATTCATCTACTTGCTTTAGATCTCCTTGGTTTCCTTAAGATTACTTTATAAGCCAGTCGATTTGGTAGGGTAAATCCAAGTATGAAGTCTATTTGGTACTTAATACCTCTTAAAACAAGTAATCCTTAGAAAGTCTCCTTGGGAAACAGATCCTCAAATTCCTATAATAAAGATACAACAACACTAGGCAAAGATGGGTTAAGGTCATTAGAAAAATAAAAATCCTTGTACATGAGTACAAGTAGTTATTGCCTAATAATCAAAACACTTTTAACCTTGCTCTTTTTTGCAATGAAAATCTTTTTCTCATTTTTCTTTCCTTTTTGCACACTTTTCTTTTCAATTTTTCTTTCTTCCTTAACTTTAATTTTCCCTTTTTTTTGCATACTTTCTTTCTTTTCAAAATTTTCTTCTTCCTTACTTTTTTTCTCTTTTACACACTTTCCTTCTTTTCTTCTTCCCCATAAATTTACTTTTCTCTCATTTTGCACTCTCTTGCTATTCTTAATTGATCTTCATAAGTTTGCAATGGTTTGAAAGGAGTTAGTACAAAACATCGATCAAAGGAATAGTGATTTTTGTATCAATCATGTGTGATCCTCTTATCAAATTGAAATGATTGACTAAACAAAATATGACCTGCATGCATTGGTATAACATCATATAAGGCTTTGTCCATATAGTTGCCAATGGAAAAAGAAACTAACATTTACTTGTTGACCTTCGCTTCCCCACAATCATTAAGCCAAGTAAGCTTGTATGTTTTAGGATCCTTTACGGTATGTAAGTCTAGCTTTTATAGCAATAATGTACTAGCAACATTAGTACAACATATAGTGCGAAAAATATGCTCATGTTGCTCCTCATCATCATCCTTGGAATGTACACTTAATGCTCTTTTTGCCACTAACATCTCACCATGAATAGGTCCTTCAATCTCCACATTCAAACAATCCTCTAATGGTGGCATTTCATCATCACTAGAGCTAACACTCTTAACATCTCCATTATCTAACAAGTTCATGGTCCTTTTGTTTAGGCATTGAAAAGCGATATTCCTAGACCTTTGGCACTTAAAACACTTCACATCATATGATTTAGAAGGAGTTTTGGTTTTGATGTCACATTTTAGAATAATAATCGAATCTTTTTGCTTTGTCTCCTCTTTTGGTTTTGTGATGGCTTTCTTGTCCTTCTAATTAGTCCTCTATGAAGAACCATATTTGGCTCCTCTAGGTTTGAGTTGTTTCTCTACCTTAATGGCTTTGTGTATGAACTCTGCAATTTCCACATAGTGCTGTAACTTAATAATATCAATAATTTTCTTATTCAAGCCTCTAACAAACTTTACCCTCTAACAAACTTTGCAATGGTTATCTTTTGGTCCTCTTCTATGTTAGCTTTTATCATGGCTATCTTCATCTCCTTGAAGTAGTCCTCTTGGAACCTTTTTGCAATTTTTTATGTAAATCATGATAGTAAATGCAAAGGACAAACCTTTTACACATTAACAATTTCATGTCATCCCATGTCTGAATAGGTCTCTCTTCATGCCTTTACCTATTAATCACAAATTGATCCCACCATATGCTTGCATAGTAAGTGAACTCCACGATTGTTAATTTCACCTTCTTATCCTTAGAGTACTCATGATAATCAAACATATGATCAACCTTTCATTCCCACTTTAGGTACTACTATGGATCATTCTTACCTTGAAAGGTAGGAATTATCATCTTGACGCCACTTATATTTCTTTTGGAAGTAGTTTTCTTGCCTTTGTTAGATATTGACTCCTCCTAGTCTGAATCATCTTCCTCCTCCTCCTAGATTACATGTCATCTAGAGGATCTCGAATTTGACAGGGACTATATGCCATCCAACCTTATATTCAACTTTTGAAACTGATCAATAATAAACTTCATAAATAATTTCATGTCACTATCTTGTGATTCTTTTTCATTACTCATGTTTATAACATGCAAAAATTTAATGGTAATAAAAGAAAAGTTTTCGTCATACACTTCCTTACGTGTTTGCACTTGAATAGATGATGATCACTCGTGTTTCACATAATTCATTTTCTTTTACCCTCTAATAAGCTTACCACTCTTGCCTTTTACCTTTTAAGCTAGCTTTCCTTATGTTCTTAAATGAATCAAAATCAACAAATCTCAAGAGTAATCAATAATTGATAGCAATCTCAAAAATTAAAATGTGAAAGACTTAGTTAAGGCAAAACAAAAATTCAAGAAAAATTAAATTAATAGAGCCAAGAAAATAGGAAAACTTCAAAAAAAGCAAATGACATATGAAAGAAATAGTATAACACAATGAATTAAAGACACAAAAGAAAACAATATGTATAAAAAGACACAAAAAAGCACAAATAACTTAATTGTGTTTGAAAATAAATTGAAACAAGATTCCTTTTTGTTTGGGATATGAAATTATGACTGTTCATTTTTTTTTTCCACTTTTTTGACTTCTTTTTTTCTTCTCTTTTTTTAAAAGATCAAACCAACATTTTGAGTTCAACTAATGTGAACTCCAATAATGACAATTTGAAACCCAATGCTTATAGAGAATTGCGAACATGTATATTGAAATCCAACACCAATAATTTGAAATCAATGGCATTCAAATTTGATTGATTCGCAAACATAAGGAAACACATAAAAAAGGATAGATGGAAGATAGAATTAGCAAAAAAGAATTAGAGAAATGAAAATAAAGAAGACACAAAATAAAGAGAAAAAAATGAGAAATAAAGAATATGTAACTTGATTCTAGAATCGAGCTCTAATACTAATTGATACGGAACCTATTAAGAGACCTGCCCTAGGAAGTCTTTATATGAATTGTTACTTTGCCTAAAAAAGCTAGAAATCAAGCTGCCGATCAAAAGATTAGAACCTTATGGAAACTTAGTCCTTAAACCCCAATCTTAAAGACACCATAAACGTTGATTACTCTTTTTGATAAGTTTAATTTTTTATTCTACCAAGAGCACAAGAAGACAAAATATAAAACTTGCCTAAATTTAATATTATTGATTAAGGATCACGTAAATTCATAATACAAGCTATGTCTTATATAGAGCCTTGCAAAGTAAAGTTTCTTACATAGAAATGGTTTAAAATTCCTAAAAAATTTATGTGTTTAAGTTTCTTGCTACCCACATGAGACACCACTGTGTGTTTTATGGAGAATGGTTATGTGCCATGTTTTTTCCTTTAAACATGTTGTAATTCCTTTATAGCTTTGAACTTGAGGTTCTTCCTATGCAATTAGGGCACAAATGGTTTGGTTTTGGTTTAAAGTAGATCTTCTAATTTCCTCTTGCATCCTCGTGATCATTCTTTTTAATGCTTCTTTCATTCTTTTAATCCTTTCCATAGTCATTAGATGTCTAATTTCTTGCAATGGGTCTTGGAAAAGCTTGCTAGCACCTTGATCTCCATCATTTATTTTGCAAGTTCCATAAAGACTATGGACATGATATCAAACAATATTAGGATTTTAAAGTAAGAGGTAGAATGGCTAATACAAAAAGAAGCCTTAAAGAAATTTTATTAAAAAAGACAAAGGAAAGAGACTTTGAGAAGAAAGTACAAAGTAAAAGGGAGAAAAAAAACCATGAAAGACCCTTGTGGGGGGTCGTCAACATCATTATGAGAGGAGGAAAACCTATTACCAATAGAAGGAAAGTGCTCCCATCTTATTGTGTTCATACTATGCTTAGATAAAGCCTCTATCCCATATGTTATGTTTAGACTAAAAAGATAAAAGACACACTCAGGGTCATCACAATGACGACTTGGTGATTGAAGGACTTATGGAAAATTATCTGGTGAGAAGACCCCTAATGGATAGAGACAACATGATAAATGTGCTCACGAAATAGGGATACCAAGCAATTGGGGCACCTTGCCAAACCTCAAGAGTGTCAGCAAACCCTTGGTAGGATTAGGGGGAAAGCTGATAAGTTTGTAAGAGCCACTATCTTGACAGTAGAGATGACATACCAACATTCTAGCATCACCTCCACTGTAAGGGCTTTATTTAAGATTATAAATAAAGAGTTCCCATGCAATGATATTCTTGAAAGACATTATCTCTATGGGTCCAAAATAATGCATAGCATTCAATACTTAAATGTGAAGATATCTTAAGCCAAATAAGCGGTGACGATGCTAGAGGACCAGAGGATGGCCTATGAGTGCAACTATATTGCTATATTCATTAAGAAGGATCATCCTTAAAAGAGGGTATTCCAGTAGGTCTTGAATAAAGGGAATAATCATAACTATTAGGTAAGTTAACTAAACTTAGTATTTCTACTGATAAAATAGTGAAAATTGTTATAGATATGAGTTAGGTGGTGATTTGTTGAATGACTTATATCATTCAGAATAATGTTAAAACATTTACCTCTAAGTTATAGGAAATTCAAGGAATTCATCCATTCATCATATGCCATTATCTGAATGTGAATCCAAAAGCAAAACCTATTAAACAAAAGAAAAGACAATTCGCCTTAAAAAAGGAGTGAGCCATGATTGAAGAAGTAGCTAAGCTCTAGCATGTTAGATTTATATGAGAGGTAAAATATCTTGACTAGATGCCTAATGTTGTGTTAGTCAAGAAACCCAATGGTAAGTGGTGAATATGCGCGGACTTCACAAATTTGAACAATGCATTCTCAAAGGATAGATACCTACTACTAAATATCAACCAATTGGTAGACTCTATCGATACAACTTTCTAGATGTAGTTGAAGGGTACCATTAGATCCCTATGCACTCAAAAGATCAGTAGAAGACTTTTTTTTTTTTGTGACATACCACATATATTGCTACATAAAAATGTCATTTTGCCTAAAAAATGCAAGAGTAATCAATTAGATAATGATGATTTCTTATTCAAAGACCAAATTGATAAAAATATTGAGGTTTATTAATATAATTTAATTGTAAAAAGCAAAACTGACGAATCTCATGTTGATGATTTGAAAAAAGTGTTTAATGTGCTCAACAAGTATGACATGAAGTTAAATCTAGATAAATGTACATTCTAAGTAAGGCGGTCAAATTCCTCGACTTCATGATCTCTAAATAAAAAATTAAGGTGAATCCTAAGAAGATCCAAGCCATATTAGAGATGAAGGCATCTTGAATAATTAATGAAGTGCAAAAGTTCAATGAAAGATCATAACGCTTGGGTGATTCATCTCCTCTTATGCTAAAAAGTGCCTTCCTTATTACAGAAGACTAAAGAATGTCAAACACTTCAAATGATAAGAGGATTACCAAAGTGTATTCAAAGACCCTAAAAGTTTACTTAGCACTCTACCATTGTTGAGCATATTAGAAGTTAACAAAACCCTCTACATTAACTTATTAATAGAGGTTAAAATAATATCCTCTATTCTTATTTAAGAAGTAGATGAAGAACAACATCCACTATAATACATTAGCTTATTCTTACAAGGAGCAAAGCTTAGGTATCCAAAATTAGAGAAGCTAGCCATGGCTTTTATGGTTTCGGTAGGGAAATTAGAGCCTTGTTTTTAAGTGCATACCATAGTAGTTCAGATGGATCAGCATCTATAAAAGACATTGTAGTAACCATAAAAATTTAGATGGCTTGTGCATTAGGCTCTTCAGCTCAATGAATATGACATTAGGTTTGCACCTTGAATGACATTAAAAGCCTAATGTCTAGTAGATTTTGTTATGGAAATGACACAGAAAGACTAAGCCAATGTTCAACCCTAAGAGGTGTAAATGTTGCATATGGATAAAATGTAGACACTAAATTTTGTGCTAAAAAAATATTGACCTAAAAATGAAAGCTAACAAAAAAATTGGAATAATGAAATGAGTTTGTTAACTTGAGAATAAAAAGTGGATGAAATTTTTGTTTCTTTCTTTTCTAAATTTATTCTAAACCTAAAATCCAAATTTACAGAGGCCTAAGCTCATATTAAGCCCATTAGAATAAAATTTAAAAATAATAAAATAGTAAAAGAAAAGAAAAAACAAGAAAAAAAATTGAAATTAAAAAATAAGAAAAGCAAAAAAAATAAAAATAAAAAAAAGGAGAAAAGCAAAATAAAAGGCTAAGACATGCATGGGCTTGGCCTATGCAAGAGGCCATGCGCATGGGCTAAGGGTAGGAACCCCTCTCTATTTCCCTGTAAATAGGGAATGAGCAGCTCCATTTAAGAGGGTTGTTCATTTTCCTCAAGTAGTGCCTCACATATTAAAAGAGGAAAGAGATAGAGAGGGAAAGAAAAAAAAAGAGAAAAAAATAAAGATAAAAAGAGAGCACTCAATATTTGAATTCAGGCTTTGGCTGTATTTTATTTGATCTATCTCCTTCCTAATCGTAAGTTAAAATATTTCACTGCTCTTAACTCTTGAAAAATATATACACATTTGAGAAAAGGACACATTTATTTTTCATTTTACCTTTTCTATTTTTATTTTTAGTTTTTATTTTGGATGTATTTATAAACTCTCCACCTCCAATTGGCCTGTAAAATTAACTGATTTTTTTTTATCATTATTGCATACATATTTGCATTATATTTTATTATTTTCTTGTGATGTATATTTTAATTGTGCACTTGAAATTGATTATAACAAAAAAATAATTGATATGGACAATGTATAAAAATCATAGACGATTAAGTGTAGGTCGTACTAATATCCGGTGACTCAGGTACCTAATTCCTTCCTTGGGTTGTACCCAACTTTCAAACTCAACTCTAAAAGGGTGATGGGTTAGGTATTCTGCATAACATTCCAACCATTGCCTAGTTAGTTTTAGTCATACTGGATGAAGACTCTAACTTTCTTTGAGCTTCACCAATGTGTTGACTTATGTACCTTTAGGCTCTCGATGGTCGTATATAGTGGTATACTCATAAGGTCCTCGTCTATTGAGCTTTTCCACTATATTGTTCACAATAGATTTTTCGAGTATGAAACTATGCCCACTCATAATGGCAACTCCACTAGGGATACAAAAGTTAATTCAATATAATTGTCTTGATTTTTACACTTTGCCCATATTAATCATGTAGCATTTTACATTCACTACAAGTACCATGCACACAAATTGCCATAACTACCTAGTGCTACCATTGGTGTGATACCTAAGTTCTACTTATTCTTAAAAGAACTCTCGTGTAAACACTACTTATGAGTTTTGTAACATTGGGTATCTCATAAGGATTGCCTTAACCTTAGCTTGGGAGAGCCATATTCATCAACAAACCTTAGCCAAAGTCTATGTAGTTGCCTTATAGCCATAAATAGGATAAACTTTGACTTGTGGATGGTTTAAGCCCTAGAAAATTCGAGGGTATGATTTGTATCCTGAATACATTAGTGTGGAAAATTGGTAGCCTTATTGAAAAAATGTGTGTTCTCAACGTAAATTATATTCCCTAAATTTAAGGGTTCGCTCCTATGGATAGTTATCAACATGAGATATCAAATATGCCAATTTGGTCACCCTTTAATGATGTTTAAATTGACCAAATGTCCTAGAAAAGAGCCTAAGACCAATATGTGTGGGTGGAATAAAGGAGGAAGGTGTGCATATGTTATTGAACATATGTATTCACACATGCATGCAACTTGTTCTAACCATTTATTTTGTAGCCATCTTAAATCGTCTTAATAGGGGGCAAAAAGAGAAAAGACTAACTCAAAGAAGTTTCCAAGTAAGCTTTAAGCAAAACTCTAGATCATCCATGGTCGAGATCGATGAATGATTAAACGCCTTGATTCAAATAAAGGTAAAAGTGCAAAAAATGATGGAATCCATGATGAGATAGATAGAAAAATGATCGAAATAGTGAATAGAAGGATTGATTATGTAGAAAACAGTGATAAGGGAAAGTCACTAGTACCTCTAAACTTAAATATGGCCATGTTCTTAGTGCCAACTCAAAATGTCCCATAAGATGAGAACATATCATATAACCAAACAATGCCCATTCCATCTCCTTATGCTACATGCCCCTACCAAACCTACTTGCACAAAACCGTTCCACCTCAAGCAACAATTGTCCATATACAGGATGAAGAATTTTATGACCTAGAAGACTATGAGTGTCAAAAGGTGGCCAATAAAAAGATGGTTTAATAGGTTGTTGGGGCTTACACTAAAGCCTAAAGGTAATGGCTAAAATGGCTAAATGGATAGACAGACTCCACAAATTATTAAAAGCTAAGAGATAGGCAAAGAGAAGGACTTGGAAGACTTATTGTTATTCGATGGAGTGGAACTCTTGTAGAAGTTTAAGTTGTTAGACTTAGTCTAGTTCAATGGAACTAGGATCACATAATTCATTTAAAATAATATCTCACAACCATGAATGCTGATGGGCTTTCTCCAGTATTGATTATAAAATACTTTGGTTTGTCCTTGGAAGCATGCCCTATGAAGTGGTATCATTACCAGCTAAAGACAATTCATGAAAACTAGAAGCATTTGGTCAAGGCTTTCAAAATCATTATTCACACAATGTGTAAATGGATGTGACCTTGAAGGATTTGGAAACCATTAAACAAAAAACCAATAAGTCATTCTTTGATTATCTAACGATGTAGAAGGAGCTGGCAGGATAGGTGAAGAGCTGACTAGATGAGAGGGACAAAAGTTAGAATGGTTGTGAGGGGGTGCTTTAGCATCAATAAACAATCGACTTAGATTTCTACCTCTATGTAATTTTATGGATGTGTTGGATTCAGGTATATAAGTGAAGGAGGCTGGGTTGGACAATCAACGAACTTATGAGAAGAGGATTGAGTAGTCATTAACCACAATTAGAAAGGCAAAAGACTATCGATGTGAATGTTGTAAGACAACCTCAAAAGTTCTCTTAACTAGGGATGTCATTATCTAAAGCCTTTGACAAGTTGAAAAAGAAAGGGTGTTATATGCCTTAGACCCTGAACCTTTACCAAATCCACTTCTTAGGAATTATAACCCGAATACGTATTATGTATTTCACCAGATAGTAGGGTACCACAATGGTTAGTGTATTCATCTCTGACACAAGATTTAAGACTTAATCTCATCAAGTAAGATTACTAATCTTGAGGTAGGCCAATCTAGCAACCGTAAGAATTCTTTTCCTAGCTACGATAATGTCCCCCCACCTTAAAATTTATTAATGATTGACTCAAGCTTGAATGAAGCACTTATTATGGCTTCGATTTGCACTATAGGAAAATATTGTAACACTGATGAAAATTGCCAATGAAATCTTCTCTGTCGACATTTTCTGACGGATCAACAACGGAAAATAGTGGACACCATAGTAATAAAATTATCAATAGACTAGGGACGAAAGGCTATCAATATTTACCAATGAAAAATATTCGTCGATAAATTTTGGTGCAAAAATAGGCACCAAAATTTATCAACAAATTAGGTTGTATATTTTTATTATTGAATATATTTTTAAGTTATATATATATATATATATATATATATTTGATAGTTAGATTATTATGTAGTGAATTTAATTGAATTTGTAAGAAAGTTGTAATATGCATATTTTTAATGAATTTTAGTGTATTATTTTGAGTTTGTAATGAAGTTGTAATATGTATATCTGTAATTAATTTTAGTGTTTCATTTGAAATTTGTGACTATGTTGTAATTTTTTTATTGAATTCGAATTATTTATAATTTATAATGAATTTGGGTGTATTTTTTAAATTTTTAATGAAGTTGTAATATTTATATTTACAATGTAATTTGTAATTATGTTATTATATTTGTTGAGTCATCTCTTATACTTGCGCTTCAAGATTTATAATATGTCCAAAAAATTTCATAAAATTTGGAAAACATTAATAATGTCCATAAAATTCAAATAAATTTATTAAAAAGCCAAAAAATTATATAATGTCCATAAAAAATAAAAAATTTTCAAAGGTTTCATAAAAGTGATAAAATTTAACAAAATTAACTACAAACAAAAAAAAAAAATTCTTTAACATTTTAATTTAAATTACATAAAATTTTTTCAATTCCATTAACTTTCATGGTATTTTAATAAAATTCTACACAATTCCATAAATTTTAATTTAAATTCTAAAAAATTTAAATTTCATAAAAATCTAAAAAGTTTTGAAAGATTTCATAAGAGTGATAAAATTCCACAAAATTAACAACAAATAAAAATATTTCATAAAATTTCATAAAGTAAATTGAATCATAAAAATTCTGAAATTTCATAAAAAAATTTTGCGTAATTTCATAATTTGTTATTTTATTATTGATTTCTGTATTTTTGGAATGTTTTGTAGAATTTGGAAATGTAAGTAATAAAGAATAATTTATTTTATAGGAAATGTGCTTGAATTTCCTATAAAATACTAAATATATGAACAACCATAAATACCATTTGATGACATTCTTATTTAATTATGAGATGACACCAAATTGTACAAAGTGGATAGTTTGGAAATGCTATTGTATGATATAACTTGTATACAATATACTTCATTATATTGCTTCGAATTTTGGTTTATCAATTCTTACTTATTCTCTTAGAGTATAATGGAAAATGTTTTTATAACATTTTTCATTTTGGTGCACTAGGAGAACTATAGGAAAATGTTGTTAAAATTTTGTCAACTGTATGAAGTATATTTATACAAGAGTTTATAAATATAGTTCTCAAAGGCTCACACTTAACCTATACAAGAGTTTTACAGCTAGGCTAATTCTCAAACCTAATAACAATGGTGTTTAATGCTCACACCTAATAATACCAACTCATATATAAGAATTAAAGGTTCAAAAACAAAATTGTAAGAGTTTGGCTATATTCAATGCTATTCTTTTGCATTCATGTTTATTTGGTGGAGTATTTATAAGTAATAACCACCAAAGAGATATTACAACTAAACTATACCTAAATGTCTAAGGTATGCCATGCAGATTTTGCATTAAATGTCTGTTAGATAAATTTCGAGATCATGACTAGTCATTCACGATTTCTCTTCTTGCACTAAATTTACTGCAATCACAGTAGAGAACCCTGTTTGTATCTAATAGCTATTCCATGTGGCACACTACCATTAGTGTTATGAGAAAAATAGTTATTATGTTCTTTGAGCTAGACAAAAGTCGCAAATGCGATTTATTTTTCTCTTAGATACGATTGTCACTGTAAATCCTTCTATTTAATAAGGAGAAATTGCTCCATCAAGTTATGGTCTTGAATAATATTTCACGATTAGAATTTTGATCTACTAACGACTCTCTTGGACACTTTGCATGCTCTAATTGTGGACTTGATTTCCTCTTAACAAATCTAAAAGTCACGATCGTGAATATAGATGTGATGATTACCATGAATTCGACTGTTTCAACTTCATTAGTTACTTAGCAAAATCACATATGTGATTTGCTTTGTGAATTTGTCTAACTCATATTCATCCATTCCTTTTATAAGATAGCAGTCACGAATTAAAGGTTCTTGACCATGAATTAGGATGCCTTTCACAATGCTTGAGACTTAGACTCCCATCTAACTTCTAATGTAAACCTATCTTAAAATATATAAAATCAACACTTAAAATTGATGTTAGAACATATCAATCTACATTGTCAAGATTAAAAGAGAGTTTTGACTAGCCTAGTCCAACATAAATATATGAGATGGCATGCGAAGCATGATCAAGAAAAAGTGTCAAGATTAAAAGAGAGTTTTGACTCAGGTTTGACTAGCCTAGTCCAACATAAATATATGAAATGGCATGTGAAGCATGATCAGGAAGAAGGTATGATAGAACATTGTTCAGATTCTCCAGCTTAAAAGCATTTTAATCGTATGAATGTACAATTTGCATATGAAATTTGCAATGTACGTTTGGGATTATGCACTGATGGTTTTCAACCTTTTGAGTAATCAAGGTAATAATATTCATGTTGGCCAATTATTGTCATACCATGTAATTTGCAACCATGAATGTGTAAGAAAGAGGAATACATGTTCATCTCGATTTTGACTCTTGGACCAAACAACCCAAAATAAAAGTTGGATGTGTTCTTATAGCCTATGATTACAAAATTGAAACATCTTTAGGAATATGGATTGGAGGCATATGATATCTTCACAAAATAAAATTTTATGCTGTGAGCAACTTAGCTCTGGACTGTAAGTGATTTTCGTATGTTGTCTAGTTAGAGTACATAGGGTAGACTTGCGTGTCTATATTGCATGGAACATACTAATGCCTTAACGCTTTTGAATAGTGGTAAGCAATCATGATTTGATAATACCTATAAATTCTTACAAGATGATTATCCATTTAGATGGAATAAACTAAGTTTCTTAAGAATTGGACTGTTGAAGCAGGGGCTCCACCATTATGGTTAAGAATAGATATACTTCAGGAAATCAATAGATTAATATTGATGAAAGTCACTGAACTTGGGTCTAATGAGGTTAATGCATAAATAGCAAAATGAATAATATATAGGTAGAAGAAACATAATATCTTATAGGATTTACCTTATTGAAGTACTAATTTGATAAGGCACAATTTGGATATTATGCAAGTTGATAAGAATGAGTTGAGAATGTTTTTAATGCGATGATGCATATAGAACACAAATCTAAAGATAATGCAGAATCTATAGAAGACTTGAAGTTATTCTATCATCGTCCAGAGTTACATTGAGATAATACAACTGAAAAATATTTGAAGGTGAATTACACACTGGGTTAGCAAAGTGAACAAATCTTATTGAGTAGTTAAAGAATATTTGCTTTCCAAATGGATATGTATCCAATATGGTGTTGCGAATGCTAGGGAGAGAATGTTGTGAATGCTTGGAGAACATGTGACTCCAAGCATTTATCTAACTGCTCTACTTTGAGTGATACATTTTGAATGATAATAAAATAATGATAAAACCCTGAGAAGTTCTAATGTTTGTGTTTTAGTATTTTTGTTTAAATGTTGCAGCTTGGTACTTCCAATGGAATTAGACCATTCAATAGGCATTGAAGGATTAACAATGGGCATTGAATGAATGATTTAAACAGCTAAAGTCTTATGGACCTTGCAACAGGCATTGTCCCTTTGCAACGGACATTGGAGAAGTGATCTAGTTTCAGCTGTACACTTTAAATCTCACTATGGACATTGTGGTTTCGCAATAAGCTTCGATCTGGCAAAGCAACTTGCACTGAAAATGTGCCCATCATTAAGCTAAAGGTTTTGTAACTTGAAATGGGTGTTACTCCTTCTCTAACAGACATTAAAGGTGTTACCAGTGAGCACTGAGAATTCCTTAACGGGCATTGAAGCATGTTTGTAAAGTTATTGAAAAATAGAGCACCAAGTTTAAGTTTTCTATAAATGGACAACAAGCATTGTTCTTACTTCAATAGGTATTGAAGTCAAAGCTAACAACCATGGAAACATGGACAATAAGCATTGGAAGTATCTGTTATAAGTTCAATGAATGTTGCTGAGGATTAACAGATGTTTTCACCTCTAATGGCTAGCTTTAGAGAAAAGCTATTATACTAAACATCAACTATTCCAATAGATAGTTTGTAGTTTGGCTATATAAGGAGCATTTTTTAATACTAGAAATAGGTTAAAAAGTTTTGTGAACATTTGAAAACAACTAGAACATCTTTATAATTCTTTGTGCAAATCTTTTGGTGTTTACTTTATTTTGTATTTAGCTAGAGTATGGATTATTTTTATTACTCTTTTGAGAGTAGATTTTCTTAAGCACTAAAAGTGTTTTTGCTGCTTAATTGAGAGACATTAACATTGTTTAGATTAATCCTTGCTAGTGGTTACAAAGGTTGTTATTGTGCTTAAAAAAGTACTAAGGGAAAGGTTATCCTTGAGCCTGTAAAAGGGAAGGTTTTGATCTTGATTCAAGAAAAAGAATAGAAAGACCTAAGTGGATGCTTGGGGAGTAGAGTAGGCATATTGTCGAATCACTATAAATCTCTGTGTTAATTATGTGATTGCTTCTATCTTTCATGTGTTTGTGTTTTAATTTATAATCCAATTCACCCCCTTTTGGGTTGCCTCATCTGCCACTCATTCCAACATATGGATCACTATGTTGATATTCGAAGACTTAAATTATTTGGAATGAAAAGCCATGATTATCATGTGTTTGTGCAGTGATTACTCCTAATTACTTTTCATGAGTTATTGCCTTCATAAGTGTGGAAACCACTTATGAAGTTGAATATGTTTTTCAAAGAACTTACTACACCTCAAATTATGGAGAAGGACATGGCACATTTGGAAATTAATAGTCCAATGATATTGTATAAGTTGGAATGAATATTTCCTCTAAGTTTCTTTGATTTAATGGAACATATGGTATTACATTTGGCATATGAAGTGAAACATGTTAACCTTGTGTAATAAGGCCAAAAGGAAAGAAAAAGCTAGATGTCTAATAGCCATGGCAGATGAATCAAATAGGGACTCTCCTATTGAGGTATGTGAACCTGATGATGATATCAAAAACATGTTCACAGTAGAAAATTTGATTGAGGTTTTAAAATCAACTAATAATGACTTAGATAAAACTTTCTCTATAAATAAGATTTTAAGAATTGAAAATGAATTGTTGACAAATGAAATTTCCTCCATTTGTAAAATTAGAGATGTGCTTCTAAATGAAATTGATTGTTTGAGAAAAGAAAAAGAAGAATTGCTTTTAAAAACACTTTTCTTAGACTCAAATGAAAGAGAATTTTTGAAAATGAAAATTGATGCTTTAGAAAGGGAAAATGAAGAGTTGAACTCTAAAAATAATTTTATGAAACTCTTTCCAAATAAATTGACAATTTAAAAGAGGAGGTTTTGGACTTGAGTAACTCTCTTTCAAATTTTACTGAAGCAAAAGAAAAATTAGATTTACTTTTGGGCTCTCAAAGAGATACTAGTGTGAAACATGACATTGTGTATAATCATATGTCTTCCTCCACTTCTAAAAGTGTGTTTGTTAGAGCTTTACTTTCTAGAACACCTAGTTTCTAAGGTGTTGAATCACAAAGCTCTTCACAAAAGGCTAATACATATGCAAAGCCTAAAAGCATAACACTAGCACATGCATACACTAAAAAGCCTAAGAAAAAGGATAAACATGCTTATATGTATGCATCTTATAAGCTAAGAAGGCAAAATGTGCTACACTCTGCACGTAGAAGAAAAATTACACATGATCACACTCATTCTATGATGCACATACAAAAGTCGCATGTGCATGATCATAACTACTATTACTCACACTCTCACATACCAAAGGAAAATCGTGCTTTTATTTATGGAACTAGGCATGTTACTTCACGTTTTAGGCACCAATATTTTAGGATGCCACCTTACTCTTGCTTTGCATAAGAGCTGAAGAAAGCATGTGTTTAGAAATGCTTTTAGTATGGAAATTTTGGCTATAAAGCATACTTTTGCTATGCTAGGTTTAGAGATGAACATATTTATGCTACAAACCCCTTTGGACCCAAGAGAAAAAGGGTTTCCAAAGAAAGTTTAATTTTGCAAGTTTAAAGGCTCCTTATCCCCTACTCAAAATGAAGAATCAAATGATGATTAGAGCTATAGTATTTGAAGAGCTGAAGTTTCTTTTGAAAAAAATTTGTATTTTTGGAGAATGTAACAATTGGCATCAATTACTATCAGATGGTATCATTAACTATAATGTATCTTTATCCCTCATTTTTGTTTTGTTGAATATGTGAGTTGCTGAGGGGGAGTTTGTTTTATAAACCAAAATTGGTATTAGTTTGGAGTTTTTATTTTAGGAATCTCTGGCAACTATCCTTCTTTTCTTGTTTTCCTCAACTTGTGAAGAGAACATGTAACCCCAAGTTATGTCAAATGAATTTGTGTTTGAATATCTTTGATGATTTGTTAAAGGAAACCATATAAATAGGGGAGTTTTCTTTTGTTGATTATTCTATATTTTTGGTATCATCATGTTTGCTTTGTTTTTGAGAAAGTTAGTCTATATTTTAGAAAGAGAATGTTTGTATGCTTGAAAAGGGGAGAACATTTTTTTAAAGGGCAAAATTTTTTTTATATATCTCTTTGTCATGATGACAAAAAAGGGAAGAAGTTTTGAATGCTTTAATTTGATGATTTGATTGCTTTGTTTGGTATCACTTATGTGCATAGCCTAACACTTGGTATCATCTATGTTTTCAACATCCATCATTTGGTATCTTATACGATGCAACATTTGGTATCTTATGTGGCATATTTAATAACCTTATGTGGATATTTTGATTGGTATGTATTTTGTTTGGTATATTCTTTGTAGTTTTGTGTTTTAACACTTGGTATCCTTTATGTGTTTAAATTTTGTATTTTTGGTATCAAAGCATCTTGGTTTTGTCATCATTCAAAAAGGAGAGAGATTATTGTGAATGCTAGGGGGAGAATGTTTGGAGAAAATGTAACCCCAAGGCATTGGACTCACTTCTCTACTTTGAATAATATGTTTTGAATGATAACAAAACTATTCTTTGAAAATAGCAAAATTATAACAACACCAAAAGGAGTTCTAATGTTTGCACTTTAGTGTCTTTGGGTGATTTGAATAGACTTAATAAACATTAGAAAGGGAGATTATTGTGAACGTTAAGGGAGAATGTTTGAAGAACATGTGACCCGAAGACCCGTTGAATGTTAAAAGGCCAGAACATGTTTAATGGGTGTTGTGCAAGTTCAATAAGCGTTGAACATCTCTTAATTGGCATTGGACCATTCAACGAACATTGAAGGATGAACAATGGATGTTGATCTTTTGCCAAAGTCTTATGGACCTCATAACAAGCATTGTGCCTTTGCAATAGGCATTGGAGAAATGCTCCAAATTGAGTTATGCTAGACCTCGCCATAGGCATTGAAGTTTCATAATGGGCATTGATTTAGCCTAGAAACAAGGGTTTCATATTCATAATTGGCATTGGAAAAATGTCCAAGCATACAACATTTGGTATCTTATGTGGCATATTTGGTATCAAGCTTGGTGGGGATATTTCAATAATTGGTATCAAACCTTGTATTGAATTGGTATTATGCATTGTGTGGATATTTTGATTGGTATATATTTTGTTTGGTATCTTTTTTGTAGTTTTGTGTTTTCACACTTAGTATCCTTTATGTGTTTAAGTTTTGTATTTTTGGTATCAAAGTATCTTAGTTTTCTCATCATTCAAAAATGAGGAGATTGTTGTGAATGCTAGGGGGGAATGTTTGGAGAACATGTAACCCCGAGGTATTAGACTAGCTCCTCTACTTTGAATAATGTGTTTAGAATGATAACAAAACTATTGTTTTGAAAGATAACAAAACTATAACAAAACCAAAAGAGATACTAATGTTTTTACTTTAATGTTTTTGGGTGATTTGAACAGACCCAATGAAAGTTAAAAGGGGAGATTATTGTGAATGCTAGGGGGAGAGTGTTTGGAGAACATGTGATCTCAAGGCCTGACAAACATTAAAGGGCCAGAATAAGTTCAATAGGCATTATACAAGTTTAATGGGCATTGAACATCTCCCAATGGGAGTTGGACCATTCATCGAACGTTGAAGGATGAGTAATGGATATTAATTAGATGCTGCTCTTTTGTCAAAGGCTTCTGGACCTCGCAACAGGTATTGCTCCTTCGCAATAAATGTTAGAGAAGTGCTCCAGGTGGAGCTGTGTTGGACCTCACCACAAGCATTGAAGTTTCACAACAAGCATTGATTTATCCTATCAATAGGCATTCCATATTTGCAATTACCATTAAAAAAATGTCCAAACTTGAGTTAAAGCTTCTTAAACTCGAAACGGGTGTTGGCCCTTTTCAATAGACATTGAAGGAGTTTCCAATGGGCATTGTGAATTGCTCAACTAACATGGAAAGTAATTATGCACAGTTTGAAAAATAGAGTATGAAGTTCAAGCTTTCTGGAAATGAACAATAAGCATTGTTCTTGCTCCAACAAGTGTTGTGGTCAAAGCCATCAGGTACTAAATGATGGATGACGAGCATTGAAAGTAACTGTTACAAGTTCAATGAGAGTTAATGAAGAATAATGGTTGTTATCAGCTCTAACAGCTAGTTTTTATAAAAAGGATATCATACATAATATCAATTATTTCAATGGCTAGTTTTGAGGCTTGGCTAAATAAGGAGCATTTTTTGAAGACTAGAAGAGAGATAAAAAAAAAACTTTAAGAAACTTTGTGAATAAATTGTAAACATTTTTAACAAGTCCTTATGCAAACCTTTTTGGGTATTACTTGTATTTTGGGTAGAGTGAGTTCGTTTTGGTTACTCTTTCAAAAGTAGGTTTTCTTAAGCACTAATTATGCATTTGCTACCTATTTAAGAGGCATAGACACTGCTTGGATCTATCTTTACTAGTGGTTGTAAAGGTTGGTATTGTGCTTAAAAAAATACCAAGGGGTAGGTTTTTCCTTAACCTTAAAAAGGAAAGGTTGTCCTTAAGCTTTGAAAAGGGAAGGTTCTTCCTAAGACTATAAAAGGGATGATTTTTCCTAAGCCTGTAAAATGAAAGGTTATTCCTGAGCCTATAAAAGGGAAGGTTGTCCTTGAGTCTGAAAAAGGTAAGGTTGTCCTTGAGCCTGAAAAAAAGGAAAGTTGTCTTTGATCACTTAAAAGGGAAAGGTTGTTCCTAAGCCTGAAAAGTAATAAAAAAGCTTAAGTGAAAACTTAAGGAGTGGACTAGGCATATTACCAAACAACTATAAAATCTTTGTGTTTGATTTGTTTATTTGTTGCTTTCGCAGTATTTGATTGTTTTTGTTTTTGTTTACAACCTAATTCACCCCCTTCTTGGGTTGCCTCATCACCATTTAAGACTAACACTAAGAAGTGACACATGCTTGGATCAATGAGGGATCCTCTAAGCCTCATGTAAGTTTAAAGCCCAATTTTCAAAATAATGGTCATTAGGGGATCGAGGTGGGCAACACATTGGTCAAGTCTTGTATGGCATTGCTAGCCAGTCGATGATGGCTTTAGAGATCACCTAATCCTGGTGTCCTTTCGAGTTGGCTGACACCATTCATATAGGTATCTTTTACTTTGCATTTCCATTCACTTTACCTTTGGGTTTGATTGCTTATCATTAACATCTTATATCTTCTCCAAGTTCCTTATATATAGGAAGAAGCATTGGTAGACCTGATTGTCACTTTAAAAAAGCAATAACATAACAAACTCAATAGATATAGGTTTGTTAAAAATGCAAATGGTGTATGCATGTTTATGAGTGTGATTGTGTGTTTAGTGTCTTATTCTTCTTAACCTTTGGGCTTCTTACAGGGAATGGTCCAGCGCCTGTCTATGAGCTATGGGCCATAGAGAAAAGATTAGCAATAACTAAGGCCTATATGGAGTGGATGGCCCTGCCATTAGTTAAGGACTTTGATGAGTATGTTGCCTCAAAAGGAAAAGATGAGGAGTAGGAAGGGACCATTTTCAAGAGTGAGGATAACATTTATTCTAGCCTCTTTGAATGTTTTTTTTTACTACATATTATTAAACTTTTATGATATTTCCAGTACTATATGATAGATATTTAGGCCACTTTAAAAGCCCTCCTTTTACTGAAACACTAGGACTTTTAGGATGCAATTGAGGTGATCCTGTCTCTAATTTTGGTAAACTTTGAAATTCTTATAATTTAGGCATAAAACTTTGATTTTTGTCTTCAATTTATTCCCTCAAACTTGCCATTTCACTTTCTTAAATACGGTTAGAGCATTTTTAAGGTCTCCACCATCCTAAAGTTGGCATAGTCTACTTGGGTGAGCCTCAAAGCTCTTCTTTACCTCATAACTATCTGACTTGACTTAGAATTTCTTCAAGCAACTTGTGATTTATGAAATCCCATTACCCATTCTTTCCATTTTAGAGACACTGAGATCCGCCCCATGCTAGAAAAATTTAATGCCATTCTCGACTATCGTGTCATAGCGGCAGATCAAATTGCCTTGCCACACTTGGGTTATGCTCACATTTAAAAGATGATAGAGTTATTTGGTTTTATGGTATGTTGAGGTACCTAGGTATACTCTCGGTAAGGAAAAGATTTTCATGTCACCATTTTCTCACTCTCCATCCTTTTAAGGATCACACCTATGTGACATATGCCTGTATTGTAGTGATAATTTTGATAAGGGAGTTCTTATCATGATGAGATGATGGAGAGATAGACCTATAGATTTTACCTCTTCCTAAGGGGTTAAGCTTAGGAAAACTCCTATACCGGTAATTATAGGCAAAACCATTTTGGACTTGGATAAGGTGTCCTTTGGTATCAGTGATTTCTTTTTCAAAAATCCATTACTACTTCATATATGAACCCCCTAATTACAACCTTTTTTATGTACTTTATAATCATTATTTTATTTTTCCCTACATTTGCCTAAATTGTCATTGTGAGTTTTCATTGAATAGGCTGCTCATTTTTGCTTACGCTGCCCTTTTGGATTTTCAACCTAATGAGCCTTTATTCATTTTTACTCTTTCTCTTTTTTTTTTTTTTTTTTTTTAAGAAATGGTTGTAAGAAAGATTAAGCTTGTTAGTCATTCCCACTGTGAATGCGATGCTTTACTATGCCAAGCATCATCTGAATTGCTACTTGTGAAGGCTTGCTACTTTAAGTGGATTGAGTGGATGTCCTATAATGGTGCTTCTAACATTCCCTAGACTTCCCTTTCGTAGAGATTATCTAGAGTTACCTTGAGGACTTACAGAGACTATGGGATTATCCTAGTACTTTTCATGATTTGGCTAGAGTATGTCACTAGTTTAGTACTCCCTAGAATCATGTTCCTTTCCTTCCTTCCTTTATAGATGGGCCTCTAACCTAACAATTCTTGAATAGGGTAGGCGCTACATGGGCGAATCACTAAATCTACGACTTCTTCACTATTAGAGACTCCAATCCTGAGGAGGATGCTAACTTTATGGATTGGTTTCACAGTAATTTGATTTTGCTGGATCTTTGTTATCTCACCATAATATTAGCTATGATAAATAATGACGTTTCATGAAAAAAGAACTTTTTGTATTAAAGTTAGTTTAAAGAAATGTTTGACTAAGATGACTTTCATCATGCAAATATGTTTCCTTTTAATGTCATACCCAACATGGATCATTTCATTTCATATATTTCATATTAATTAAATGTATAACCACTACTTTTAATTATGGCACATTAGATCATCTGATTGTCTTGCTACATGTCATTGGCTTGTTTGGTCCCCTTACTCTTCCCTCTAGTCATCTCTGCCACTATCATGCATCTTGTCATCCTCGGATGGATATCCATAGTAATCAATTGCATCTCTCACCTTTTTTTTCTTTGATTATTACTATATATATTTTATGTCCTAAGTTTTGCCTAAGCCACCCTTACGAGTTTTGGACTTAACGAACTCTTTTATTTGTTGTAACCTAATTTTTGCCTAAGTCGCCCTTTTAGGTTTTCGACTTTATGGACTTATTTCACTTTTCTCACATCCTCACAGAAAATACTTCTTCAATTTGTGCTAGTTCACTGACTCAAAGAACTCAGTTCCATCCATATCTGATAACTTCAGAACTCCATCTGACTAACTTTGTTTGACTACATAAGGACTTTCCCAGTTCAACTTAAACTTTCCATAAGGGTCTTGGGTTTGCAGTCTGATTCCTTTCAACATTAAATCACTAACCCTTATAGTGCTTATCTTAACTCTTTTGCTAAAAGTATAAAACATCCTAGCTTGGTCCAACTAAATGTAGTAAAAAGCCTTCAATCTTCTCCCAGGCCAGTTGCTTAAATCGATTTCTTACCCATTAGTACTAAGGAATTCCTAACTCAATCAACACTCATACGGATTTTAATTTCATCTCAATTGACAGTACAACCTTTATCTCATATACAAGGGAGTAGGGTGTCATTCTTATTGATACCCTAGTCGTAGGTCAAAATCTCCATAATGTAAAAGGTAATTTCTCAGACCAATTCTTATAGGTTTCCACAATCTTGGTGAGAATGTTCTTAACATTCTTGCTAGCTACCTCTACTACTTCATCGGCTTACGACCTATAAGGTGATGACTTATATTGGATCACTTTGTACTTTTTTATGATTATTCCAAATTATGCCTCCATTGTTGATTATTATGTGGTGTCGAACATCATAATAATAAATGAAATTATTTTTTATAAATTGAGCCATCTACTTTACCCACAACTTATTGAAGGACTCGACGTCTACCTATTTTGAAAAGTAATCTACTACCACTACAACATATTTATGTCCTCTTATAGAAGCTAATCTGATTTCTCTGATCACATTAATACCCTAAGCTATGAATGGCTAAGACGACTTTAGATTATATAATTCCATAAGAGGCAGGTGATTGAGGTTGTTGTGAATCTAACACTTGTGACAACTTCAAGCCATCTGAATAAAATCTTGCTCCATATTGGTATAAGAATAACCCATCCTCAAAATTATCCACCAATGCTTTCCCATTCATATGGGGGCCACAATCTCTGTATGTACCTCTTCCATGACTTTATTTGTTTCTTTTCTATCAAACACTTCAAGTGGATTCCATCAAGCATTCATTTATATGTCATACCATAATAAACTAAGAATTGTAATGTCAATCTCTAAATCATGTCAGTCTCCTTCTTTTTAGTCCATTCATGGTACTCTCCACTTTTTAAGTACCTCTATATGTCGTAATACCATGACAATTTTTCTATTAACACTTATGTTACTTCGTTATCAATATAATGGAGTATAGTAGATATTAGTGTGAGTAATGGTTTCAAAAACATCTTTTTTAGCCCATCCCAAACAAAAACCAAGGTTATAAGGAGCGTCAATGATCACATTCTCTTCTCAGGAGAGGTAGTGAAACATAATTCTTCAAAAGTTCTGTGTCAACATTTTCAAATGTCCTAAATATGGACTTAGGCATTCCTCCCTTGGCTCTCTCTCATCAGTTACCTAGGAGATGACTAATAATGAATCCCTAAATACCTTGGTTGTCCTTACCTCCATTTGCATTAAAGACTCCAATCTAAATGTGTAGGCTTCATAGTCAACCATTTTATTAGTTACCTTGAAATTAAGTTTCTTGGCTATAAGAAAAAGCTCTCTTTCTAGTGATATCAAAATTACACCTACACCAACCACTTTTTTATTCACTGCTTATGAAAGTATATCTTCTAACCATGGGGTTCAATTGCTCCTAACCATTCATTTGGAATTTGGCGAAGCTTAATTTCTCCTTCTTCGAGAGGTTATTGTGCCAAATATGTTGCAAATGCCCAACCTTTGATCATTTTCTTAGTCACATACTTAATGTCAAATTTCATTAGTAGTATCAAACATGTTGACAGTTTTTCAATTAGGGAAAGAGGCTCGTGCAGGTACTTGACCAGATTGAGCTTTAAAACTACCTCTACGGAGTATGGTTGGAAATAATGCCTCAATTTTTTTATCGCCCACACCAATACTAGACAAGTCTTTTCTAATTGGTTGTATCTTTCCTTATAAGGGAGCACCTTCTTACTAAGATAGTGCACGGTGTGTTCATTCCCTGTCTCATCTTCTTGATCTAGTATCACCCCTATAAAACTCTCTTCTACTGTTAGATATAAAAGTAATGACCTTCCTAGCTTAAGGGGATTTAAGATTGCCCGGTTAGTTAGATACTCTTTTATCCTTTTAAAGGCTTTTTAGCAGTGCTCATTGCACTCCACTAGTTAGTCTGTTCTTAACAACTTAAAGATCAACACGTAGGTAAGGGTGAACCTAACTATGAATTTATTGATTAGTGTAGATGACCTATGAAACCTTAGACTTATTTCTCTATCTTGGGTGTAAGCATGTCCTGAATGGTTATCACTTTGTCTAGATCTACTTCAATACCCTTCCCACTCACCACATGGCCCAATAATTTCCCAAATGTAACTCTAAACACACACTTCTTAGGATTAAATCTCATGTTGTACACATCAACACTCCTCAAGAATTTCTCTAAGGCTTCAAAATATCCTTCCTTTGTATTAAACTTTACCATCATGTCATCCACATATACTTCCACCTCTTTGTGAATTAGATCATGAAATGGGGTGGTCGCCATCTGTTAACGGTATGTTCCATATTTCATGATAAAGGTTGCCTTTATCTTGCTAGTTATTGCCACGAGGAGTTGGTTATAGCCTGAGAACCATCCATGAAGGAGCACATGACACATGTCGCTACACTGTCTACTAACACATAAATGAGAGGCAAAGGGAAATCATCCTTAGGGTAAGCTTTATTCAAATATATGTAGTCAACACATATCATTACTTTTCCATCCTTCTTCGGCACTAGCATTATGTTGGATAACCATTTGGGGTAATCCACGATCTCTAAAAACTTTGCATTCAACTGTTTTGCCACCTATTCTTTAACAAACTAAGCCCATTAGGGCCTCATTCCTCTAATCGTACTATAAGAAATATAGAATTTACCAATGAAAATTTTAATTGGAAAAGGCATTGATTCCGTCAATAATCTACGTTTACCGATGAAACATTGATTGTCAGAATCTGTAGGTGAAGTATGGTTGGTAATAAGATATCAACGAAAAATCCAATCCGTCAACAAATTTATTGATGAACTAATGATGAAAAATCGATCATTATTTAAGAACAAAAAATTCAATTGAATTCCTGACGATATGTTATATTGGTAAGTCCATTAGTAAATGAATAGGTAATCCGTCAGTAATGAGTTGGTAAATTAAACCCTTTATTATATTTTTAAAAAAATATCGTTAGTAATCCATCGGTATTTATTTTAATTTTTTATCTGTTCGTTGGTAACTTTTGACAGATTTTTTAATATTATAATATTAATAATGTTTTATATTAATTTTGTACTATTTAATATTAAATATTAATAATGTTTTATATTAATTTTGTACTATTTAATATTAATTACTATTTATGATAGTAATATTTGTAATATTTATTATATTAGTATTGATATTTTTAATATTAATATCTGTAATCTTATAATATTTATTATATTAATTTAATACTTGTAATGTTTTATACTATTTATGTTATTAATATTTATTATAAGAATATTAATATTTTTAATATTAATTTTATAATTTTATAAAAAATTCAAATAATAACAAAAAATACAGGGAAAGAAGAAACACAAATATATATATATATATATATATATATATATATA
>CATIWR010640240.1:0-34713 GCA_949677035.1 Omphalea diandra | reverse complement strand
GGGTTTTGGGGGCCCATACCCCCCCCCCCCCCCAAAAAAAAAAAAAAGTTTTCAAAAAATTGATAAGTTTTTTTTTTTTTTTAAATGGAGACTTCAATGAAACACTTATACACTTATATATACCCATACTGAAACACTCATACAATATGTAAGTTTGGCTCTTAATACAACATAAATTCTTATTACGAGATTAAGTTTGGCCTCCCAAAAATTAAAGTGAAGCTTCGCCATGAACTACTTATTTCATTAGGAGCTTCCTCTACGTAAATGAATTATAGATCAAGATCATTATAGTGATGCACTTTATTTGCATTGTGCGAAACAAAAACAAAAGAGCAAGATTGAAATGAACTAATTAATGATCTAATATCTAGGAAAAGCATGTCATGGTAAGGATCTTATGTAGGCAAATCATTCAAGGCAACAATTGAAACTTGGCAATCTAACTTAAAAGCAACATTTAGAAATCCCTAATGTATAGAAGATAAAGCAGCAAAATGAAATGCTAAAGTCTTTACCATCAAAGGCGAGAAAGTTAAGCTCAAAAATTTTTTTAATCCAACCATTATCAATTGCCCGAGATGATTCCTAGCAACTAAGCCATTATCTTCAAATAAGTTAGCATCAAAATTACATTTGATATAGGGGTTGACAAGTGGCATTCATACAGAACTTGATGGAGGAAAGTGTGGAACTAAACAAGAAGCCATAGATTTATGGTATCATAAGATCAAATCAGTTGCCATGCCTAAAAAATTATAAGGGGAAATACCTTGCTGCTTAAAACACTACTAATTTTTAGTACACCAAATTTCCCACAACATGACTATGGTACACTCATAAATTTCTAACCAACTGAAATCTAGTAAGTTTTGAAAACACTCGCTAATAGACATAAAAATACTTGCAACCTCCAACTTTAAGAGACCCAATCGCCACATGCCACATGCCATCGAGTCCAAAAAAGCATGGTATAAGTTTCAATTATAATTCCACATCTCTAGCAAACATCCTCCTTATGCATTTTCCTTCTATTCAATAGGTATTTGGTTAGGAGTGAGTCTTCTAACAATCACTAAACAAAATGTTCAACTTTGAGTGGGATTTGCAAAGTCCAAACTTTTTTTCCAACTAAAAAATTGATCGCTAGAAGAGGTACCACAATAAATGGTTGGGGTAACAACCTTAGTTTGACAGGAAACATGATAACAACTTCTAACTATGTAGCAACCTTTATTTGCCTTATCTGCCTTCTAGTATATTGTATCCTTAGATGAGCACATATTGATAGGAATACTACATATTTGAGCAACCTCCTCAGGTAAAAAAAATAAGAGAGAGAGAGTAGAAGATTAAAGTTCCACTTCCTAGCATCAATATCCATGAGCCTATACAATGGACTCCCTATCTAACATCTTAATCGAAGACCATAAATAACCACTTAGTTGTGATGGCAACCATTTGTCCTTTCAAAACTATCACTAATTCTGTAAAAGGTGTCATGAACTATTAGTTTATCTGCTTAAAGAATACTCCTTCATACATAACTAGGCTGGTTACCAAGTTTTGCCTCTAAAAAACTAGTGTGAGGAACGTTCCTTGCTTTAAAGATTTCCATACCATAGAGGAAATGTCATGCATGAGATGACACATTTGCTTCCCAAGCATTGCAAGATTAAATATAATCTAAGCCCACTTCAGCCTTTAGGTATGGATAACTTATTCTAAGAGCTGTAATGGACACATTGACCCTTCTCTATTTGACCCCACCAAAATCAAGTCATTATGGCCTTAATATCATGACACACTATAATAAGGAGCATAAAACAAGACATAGTATACATTGGGATTGCTTAGATAATTGCCTTTAACAGAACCTCCTTACCTACCTTAGAAAGTAATCTTTCATTCCAACTTTTTAGCTTAATCCAAATTGAATCCTGAATAGTTTGAAGGCATGCTTATTTGAGAACCCTATAGTCACTAGTAGCTCTAAGTATTTTGACTAACTTTCAACAACCTTAACCCCCTATTGATCTTGGATCATATTAATTGTCTCTATAGGTAGATTTTGGCTTGCTAAGAGTTTTGATTTATGAAGATTAACCTTTTGGCCTAATGCTCACTCAAATTTTTCTGGGATTGTACTAAGACCTTCCCCTTATTGGATATTAACCCTTATGAAAATTATATTGTCATCAATAAATAATAAGTGTGAAATAAGAGGAGCACTTCTCGCCACTTTAAAGCCATGGATTGATGATAAAGGAAAAACACTTTGAACATAATAAAAAGACATAAAGAGATAAGGATCCCTTTGTCGGATTCCCTTAAAAGGATAAAAAAAAAAAAAGTCTTATGGATAACCATTCACAAGTAATGCAAATGAAGTAGAGGATGCACCTCTCATAATCAAATCAATCCATGAAATAGGAAAACCTATGGCCCTTATAATTTTTTTCTAAAAAAACCTATTCAACCATATCATAAGGCTTACTCATGTCCAATTAAGTGCTAAAGAACCCTTTCTACCATACCTTTTTATGTTGGAATGCTTAAAATATTTCAAAGTAATCAACATTATTAGTTATTCGACACCCAAGGATAAATGCACTCTGAGACTCATTAATTATGTATGAGAGATAGATTTAGGTTAATTGGTTATACAATTTATAATAAGTCTAAAAATTACATTGCATAAGCTAATATAGCTAAAATCTTTAGTGAACTCAAGATTTTCATTTCAATGTGCAATTGATGTAAGATGCATGTTGATAAAATTGATGAAGCAAAAGGGTCCAAATTAAGAGGTACAAGCTTGAATTCTAATTGTTTGTAAGTTAATGATTGTAGAGTGTACTAGGAAACAATATGCTATACATAAAAAGAGTGTAAGGTATTTGAAATTGGTTTTAATTGTGATGTGGGTGTTTATCGATATAGGAATACTTTTGGTGTCGTTTGGTTTAGTTTGATAAGTGCTATTAAATGTGTAGTTTAACATAGATTTGTTGATAATTGTATTTCAGCATGTACAATGTGATGGGATTTAGAAATGTATATATGTGTTGCTGATGTAATTGCAAAATTTTGGAATGAATAAAATTGCTAAATTAAAATTTCGTTAGATTCATTTTGTTTTGTATAAGAAAAAAAAAGCATTGGGAGTTTGTATCTAAGAGAAATAACTTGTTACCAATTATAATATGCTATATCAAGAATAATTACAATAATTGACTATATATTAGCAATTAGACAAAATATCCAATAGTTGAAAGATTTAGCCAAAAAAAAAAAGAACTACTTGTAAGACTCAAGTGATCCAATAATATACAAATAAAAATGACTACATATAACATAAAAATGTTATCATTAACACAAAAGAAAAAAATAATGTAGGCTCCAATTCATGGCTTCTAAATTGGCCTAATAGGGATCCATTTCTAGGGTACATTATAAGACTTCTTTTATTGGCTAAGATTAGAGGGAATTTTAGAAGTTGTTAGAACTTGTTGAAAATTAGCTTTAACACTGTTTAAGCCAGTTGGTGATTTGGGGATGGTTAACATCTTTTGAGCATTTACAACATTAATGACATATGGCTCTTGACCTTTACCCATTTTCTTTAGATTTCCAATATCTCTCTCTCTCTCTCTCTCGGTTTTTATAATTATCTTATAGTGATACAAGGACTTCCTTACCATTTAAATTCTTGTTTTTAAAAATCATCATATTTTAGGTTCTATTCATAAATATTGACTAGTAGAGCACTTGTAATAGCCCTCTAATGTTCAATTAGAGATAGATTTTCATGCATCAACTTATGAACGAGTGTGATAAGCTACCAATATAAAATTTGGATTATACATATTATTATAATATTCAATGTTCTTAAAAATAGATAAGATCAAGAAATAAGTCATAGTCATATATCATACCTGCCATTACACTTTCCTTGTGACATGATCAACAATGATACTACCTCTTATAGGCTTCGTTGTCCATGGTCTGTTTATTGTAAAGTGCTATGATGTACGTTATTGTGAAGCTAAAATTTTGGTTATTGGCCTGTTATGAAATTTATTGTGGATCAATATGATGAGGAATACCTTTGTATGTGTATTAAAATTTGCTTCTAAAGTGTTATGTATAGTTGTAGGCAATGTCTTTGGTGCTTTCAAAGTGCTATGCTTTATTGGATATGACTATCTTGGTGCTCCTATTGAAAAAAATTATATTAATTAATTAACTAATCATAAAAATTGGTGGAACACATATGTTGATTAAGTTACTCACGTTACGTGTAAGAATCCTAGTCTTATAAGGACAGACTTGTTTGTATTGTCCTTTACCTTAGTGCAAGGAATAATGCATCTCAAGTTCCTTCCTATTAATTTTCCTTGATTTCTTTGGCTCATTAAGATTGACTCTCCTTAACCTCTTTGGTCTTTTAGGCAGCTTTTTGGTTGAAAGTGGTTCCACTTATTGTTTATTAGTCCTTGGCTACTATTTATGATTTTTCAATGGTTTTCAGGGGTACATATATGCTTTCTAGTACCTATATTTACTATATCATTCATAGATATAATATACTATCACTACCAGAAAATTGGTCTATAATGACATTTATTATGTTATTAAAAGTCTAAAAAATGATGCTTTAGACTTATATTGACATTTCTTGTAAGCATAACTTAAATGAGTGTCACAATATATTAAAGTAATATTTATTACAAGTGTTGGTATAAAATTATAAGCAACATTTTTAGCACCACTTTATTTGACATTTTTCAAACATCACTTTAATGAGTTAAAACAACATTGATAAATGACACAACATCTATTTATGATTTCTTGTAAGCGTCACTTAAGTGAGTGTCACAATATATTAAAGTGATATTTATTACAAGTGTTGGTATAAACTTATAAGCAACATTTTTACACCACTTTATTTGACATTTTTCAAACATCACTTTAATGAGTTAAAAGCAACAGTTATAAAATGACACAAAAGCTATTTACGATTTATTATTAATAGTTTATTGCAACACATATTAAGTGTTGCTTTAGGGTAACAAAGCAACATCTATTAAATGTCCTTTGAAGTACATCAATAAATGTTCTAAAAGGTTTTATAATTACGTTTAAAATATATCATTTTTGATATTATGAAATGTCACTGTAAAGTGCTTATCAAATTTAATGAGTAAAATTTCATATTATAACTTTTTATAGAAACATCACTAAAAGAAAGGTTGTAATATCATTTTTCATCTATTACTAAAATGTCATATTATAACATTTATTTTAATGATAACAAAATGTGTAGTATAAAAGCATCAAGTGCAAATATATGATATAACCCAAAAATTGTCTTTTAAATTACAATCATAAATAAATAAAATATCTAAAAAAATTAACATTTCTATCCATTTGAGTAATCAAAGAATAATAAAATAATCAAACAACTGAACTTAAACTATTAAAAAAACTAAAATAGCCTAATCTTAGATATTGTTGATGAAAAACCACATGACTAGCTCAAATGATTAGCCTAATGCTTATGACTTGCACCAAATTAGAACAATATATTAGACTTAACAAAAGAGAGGATATTGTTAGACTTAACAAAAAAAATTATAAAAATTGATAAAAATAAATAAATAAATAAATGGAGATAATTACAAGTGTAAAATACAACCAACTTTAAATTTTCCAAAAGTAGAGAAATATGATTCTTCTTGTGTCTGATAGAATTACTTTCCCACCATTTGTTTTAGCAGAAATCCTATATGTAGAATAAAAACTTCAGATATCTCACCTTACATAATAACATAAACACAAAAGCAACAACACACAAAGGACAAGAATGTGGAGACAAGTTTATACCTAGCTTTTACTTTGCAAGGTTCCCTTATGAAAACTCCTATTTTTAGAGCTAAAGACATAAATTTCAAGGGTAGTGGCTAGAAATTATATACAAATATAATGTTAGTCTTCACAACAAATTAGGCCATAAAAATTTCAAAGGAATCATGGGATATATAGCAAAAAATACATTAAATATGTTGGATAAGAAATTTAAAAATTAATCTAAGGAAAAATAGTTTCATTTGGTTTTACAAGCTAAAATTTCAAAATGCAATTGCAATAAAATAAAACAACTCGGTCAACTTATATTCACCAAGTCCAACAGCTTGAAATTTATGATTTTGCGAGATATTTTTGTGAGTCAACTAGGTCAAGGCAAAGTGCATCCCAACAATATCTACAAAACCAATTAGAGCTTTAAATAATTCCTGAGAATAAACATATTTAATATTATTGACGAACCAAAACAATTTTAGAAAGGAAAAAAAACCTCTAAGAGCAAAACATAACAAGACTGCAGTGGCATTTAGACACCTATATAGCAACCAAATGCTAAATTTTGAATAAGAAATAAAAAAGAAGAGTTGTATAAGGAACATCCTTTCAAAAAATTCAAAACTTGTAAATAACAAAGCAGCATGAAGCATAACCATAATACACAATCAACTAAAATGTGTTTCTTTCTCCTGGAAATCTTAGATTTGCCTTTGTTAGGTTTAATGGCGCTTTTACTGCTTCCTATTTCATTTCCTATTGAAACAACTCTCCGTCACACTATTAATTAATTTGCACAACAACCAAGCTTTGATTGACCTTAGAGTTTAAGAACCTAAAAACCAAAAACTAGACTAGCATAGGCTTTTTGGTATTTAGAAATTTTAGGGCTACCAACTATAGCGAAATACAATGTTCTTTCAATATTTTGTAAAGGATACACATTAGTTCTACTTTGGTTTTATAGATATCAAGATAAAGAATTCTATGTTGACAAATCAAATAACCATACTTGATATATGATCGTTCGACTATGGCGATAGAGTATAAAAACCTCCTTCAAGAAAATAAAGTCTCCATCAACTTTTAAAGCCCATTGGCAATAACATTGGTAACTTGATTACAGTCTCAAACAATATGACAAAAGCTAACAAAATAAAAATGGCTACATAAAGCTAGAATATCCTTATACACCAAACAGAGTGACGATAGGCCTTAAGTTTTATGATTCAATGTTGAAATGACATTCATTGCATCAGATTCGACAATCACATTATGAAAGCATCAGTCCATTGCCACCCTCAATCCATAAAGCACAACCAAAGCTTCTCCCATCTCAACCTTATATTGCTCATTTAGATGTCAACTCACCAAAACTATAACCTGACCATCTGAATTATGCATTACTACACCTAATCATGTAAGGTGCCTAATTGAAGCAATAAAAGCATCTGTATTGATTGTAATTGCATTATTAGGGGGAGCTACCCACCTCATAAATGAACTTGGTTGTACTAGAACTATTACTTTTCGCTTTTCTTACCTCATAGTTTCAATAAAATAGGAAACACTTTTTTCCACAACCTAAGAGATGTTATACATCTTATTTTCATGAATAAGCTTATTACACTCAAACCAGATGTTCCAAAACCATATTGCAGCAAGATAGAAATTTGTCCAATTCAAATCCTTAGCAAGGAACTGTATCCATATATCAATATTCATTGTTGTTACCCTATCTACCAACAACCTTAATAGGGATGCTAATCATATACCTCTGGTCCATTTGCATTCCTTAAACAGATGCAAAAGGGATTCATTCTCCTTACCATATTTGATGCAACAAGTATTCACCTACAAACTTTGTCTCTCAAGCACTTCATAACAAGGTAGAATGCCCATTTACATTCTCCATATAAAATGCCTAACCTTAAATGGAATTGACAGGTGCAAATTAATGACCAAATTGGATTATTTGAACTAAAGAACATTGTGTAATGACCATTTTCATTTACAAATCATGACATTCATATCTAAAAATAAATATGCATAAAGGTTTATTCTTCATACATACTCAATATAACATGTACTTAATGTACATATATGTTAACTAATGTTCAAGCCTGGTGACCATAAACTGGTTCCTATCTTGATATATGTACATAACACCCAGAAAGAGAGTTGAAATTCAGTTGACAACCTATGTTTCATGTGTTTATATGCAAAATTCTATGCTCCAAAGTATCTAAATCCTATGCTTTAGTATCTGAAAAATATAGTTGCAATTTGGTGAGTTTCGACGTAATGAATAAAAACAACAATTAGTTTCTTATGACAAAACTAATAATTAAATATTATTAGGATACATTACAAGTATAAGAATTGACTTTGTAAGTGCAAATGCAATAGATTGATTTTTGTCATGACCTTGCAATACAAACACTGCTCATGGGAATTCATGTGATTCAAATGACATTTGATTTTACCAGCCATCATATAATAAGTGAATCATTTGATCAAAACATGTGCCAATAGGACATATTGGTCCCTTTTTCCAAGTGATTTGTAAGTGTTTGACAAGCCAATCACAACATCCTTTTAGTTCCATATGCAAGTGTTTAACAAGTCGATCACAACATCCTTTTAGTTCCATATGCAAGTGTTCATTCACAATGGTGTACCAACTAATCATTAAGATCATATAAATCTCACTTGACTTATATTCACATGTAAAATTTCATAATTCAATTATATATATATGTAATAGAGCACAACCATATCATAAAATCATCGCACATATACATTAGAATCTAATTAGGGCTTTTACTCACCTTTTAATGCGACCAACCTTTATGGTAGGTTTGATTCTCTCTTTAGGGCTTCTTCAAAGTGTTGAGATCCTAAAATTTGATACATACATGGTTATAAGTATGCCAAAATGATTATGAATGCTTGGTATGCAATTATGGCATGTTCCATGCAAGTGGACCTAGTGTTTATGCATATTTTCCTTATATGGTAGTCGAACCTTGTTACACTCTCATAGCTTTAACTCTATATAGATTTATCCAAATGACTTGAATGTTTTTGTCAAATAAACTAGACACATAATGATACAACATAGTTAAATTTTTGGTCAAGATAAGATATATAGAAAAAGTGGTGAATTTTTGAATTTTGCCCTATTTTAATGTCATCTCAATTTAAATAGGTCTTACAATCTTAGGTATATCTCAAATTTTACAAATCCAATTGCAAAAATGATTTACCAGAAGTTACAAAAGCACATAAACAAACATTTTTAATGCTTTACTCATTGTCTAATTTAATCTATAAATTCACTAAAATAAATGACTAATCTTAGGGTGAACAAGTTTTCAATATGTTGATAATTAGTCATGATGAAGGAGCAATATCTCGTCAACCATGATAAATTTGGCAAAAATATTTCATAATCTTACATATCATACATAAATATACAACTTTCAAGTTTGCATCAAATTTTAATTCTATGACCATCAAATTCTTGGAAAACAGAATTATAAGACTGATGAGGTTTCATCGGGTTTAGAGTCAGTCACAATCAATGAGCCAGATCTTTATCTATACAACAAATTAAGCAAAACTGAATTAAAAGTATTTAGAGGGGATATAACCCTACAAATTTAATGTTTTGAATTGTGTCTAAATCAACACATAAGGTCATCAAAATATATGAAAACAACCAGACTGAGAAGATTTCGGTTGGTTATGGACCAGCCCTATTGAAGGAGCCATATCTCCTCACACACACCAAATTAAGTAAAAATGTTTTGCATGAATTTATATGAGGCATAAAGTTACAATTTTCATATTTTGTACTTTTCCTAATTCCTCTTATAGGGTTATGAAATTGTGGGTACACAATCTGCTCTAACAACAAAACCAACACAATCAGCTCTTATTTCTTGTAAGCTTCAACCTCCATACATGAGCTCTACCTCAAATTACTCCATAATTCTTCCTAATAATGAATTTTTTACATGTTATATGGGAGGAATTTCATCTGGGAAGAAGATAAAATCACTTGCCTCTTTTTTCAATACTACAAAAGGTTAGGGCTTCCTCTAAGCTAGCTCACTTTTTTCCCTCTCCCTTTTCTTCTTCTTTTTCCTTTTCTTCTTCCTTTCTTCATTTCTTTCTTTCTATTTACTGTACTCCCTCACATTTTTGGCTCTCTAATATGATCCTAAAAGTTGAAAATTTTAATTTGTATATCTACCTTAATAAGACAAAATCATGGTGTCTCACTACCATTGGTTGGAAGTTTAATATTTTGCTTTTAGTCCCTCTTCTTCACTCTTTCATCCCTTTCATCTATCTCCTAATCCCATATGCTCCTTATGCTTTTAAATAAGCTCTAAAACACCATTATTTATGATGCTATATCATGCACACAACATAGGATAATTTGTCATGCAACTATACAAACATTACATATATATTCAAGTGCCCCAAATGCAATGATCCAAGTGTCATTGTTGTGGTTTTCCAATTCACATATCTAAATGATCATTTATCCAATGCATATGTTTATGTGGGATTACAAATCATTTATGCAATGAATATGTTTATGCGAGAATGCTAATGAATGAGGATAGAAATGGTGCACGTTGTTACACCCAAACAACCTCTCCCATACTACGTGATACATGATACCCAAATTTAACACTATATTGTCCATCCTTAGTTTGCACCCATAAAATTCTGTCAAAGGGCCATCGTGGGCTTAACGGGATGGATAAAATCTGATAAGCTTCAAATGGCAAAAAGATTCTTAAAATAAGCTTTCAATTCCAATAATGCATAGACTCATCCATAAGATAATCCACTATAACATTTTCAGACAATTCTAGATGAACCAACAACTTCATGCTACCTTCATTGATAATCCAATTATCATTCCACACACTTATATCTTTCCCATTTCCCACCCTCCAACATACTCCCTTAGTCAACAACTCTTTTGAGCTCACAATACTTCTTCACACATGACTAGGTTAATACCCATCCTGCACTTACAAAAATGAATGGTAAGGATAATATTTCGCTTTGAGGACTTGAACTACCAAACTATCTTGTTTAGCTAATAAAGCTTTGTTGAAATCTGAAAATGGCGAAAACCTAACTCTCCTTCCTTCTTAGGAGCACACAAGTTGTCCCATTTACTCTAATGAATTTTCTCACCTTATTTTATGCTTCCCCACAAAAGTTGGTTGATCATATTTTGAAGTTAAATGAAAAATATGTTTGGAAGCAAGAAACAACTCATAAGATAAGATGGTATAACCTGAGTGATAACTTTAATTAACACCTCCTTTCCTACCATAGACAATACCTTCTCCTTCTAGCCTTTTATTTTCTTCCAAATCCTCTCTTTAAGAAATCTAAAAATACTCTTTTGTTCATCCTATCAATGTGGGAATACCTAAATATTTAGGGTGTTAGCCCACCTTAGTTACCTACAGTATAGATTTAATAATCTCCTTAACATCTATCGGTGCATTCCAACTAAAAGAGACCTCTGACTTGTCCAAGTTAATTTTTTGGTCTAACTCCTGTTCATACCATTCAAGTATTTTTAAGATTTCTTCACACTCAATTTGTGTAGCTCTAGTAAATAAAATATTTTCATCTATAAAAAGAATGGGGGAAATAACTAGGCTACCATGATAAACTTTCACACCATGAATTTCCTTATTTATTGTTACTTATCTAATCAAAATTGATAACCCTTCTGCCTATGGATACATTTGATTTAAAGCATGAAGAACCTCATATACAAAGAAAGCATAAGACATAATTTCAATTTGATCATTGGATAGACAAGAGTCAATAACATTAATAGTGTGACTGAAATCCCTTAGTTCATGACTATTAAAGAGATCATAAAAATAGTCTAAGATAATTTTCTCCACTTCCTCCTCCTTATTTTATCTTCTTATTCTGGCCAAACAACCCAAGATCTTTGTCTCCCCATCATCTTTCCTTTTTTCAACAATTCTGTAGTAGCAGCCTGACTCTTCTTATACTCCTTTCTACAGCTTGAGTCATCACTCAATGGTTCAAGCCGTTGTAGCTTTTGAATATGAAATCGAATTTGTCTCGGAATATGGTTAAAAAATTCCTTACTCTATCTACTCAATTCACCAACACATTCATTATTTTTTCCTTACTTGAGACAACCATTTTAGAGGGATTAGAGTGAGTGGAGGGCTATGGAAAAAATGTTAAATCTATATACATATTTTGTTTTAAATGGTAAACCTCCTACCCATAATTTTTAGAAATAGGTATTCTCCAAAACTAAGAGAGAGAAATTTTTAAGGATAAAAAAATAATTAAGAATTTTTTTTTTGTATATAAGAGAAAAATATATTTTTACATTAGTCATATTTGAGTGTGAGTGTGAGTGAGTATGTGTGTATATTCAATTCATTTTTGGTCATGACAATACCACTTTCTCTTATTCTTCTTATCCAATTTCAACTGACTTTAGTTTTTTCTTTTTCAATCTTATTTTCTTCTTCGATTTCTTCTTTGATTTCTTTTCTGAAAGAGAAGCAAACACCAACTGAGGTAGGAGCTATGATTGTTGGGAGCTGCGAGGGAGGCGGTAATGACTGTTGGGGGCTAAGATAGTTGGGATCGATGGTTAAGGTTGGCCAATGGTTATACCTATGGAATTAACATATCATATATAAAGGAAATAATATGTAAAAGAATTGAAAAACAAGAATTAAAGTCATTTTTCTATCAATGTAAAACTTATATTATATTGGTAAAAGAGGAATCAACCAAATTCAAAATCTCTATTTGTAATATTTAAAAATGTATTTTCTCACCTATAAAAAAATAATTATTATAATTAGATTTATAATATTTTTTTAATCTTTGGTGATGTTATTTAAATGTCACAAAAAAATGTCATAATAAATAAATGTATTTTGACATTTATAGTAAATGTTAGAATAAACGTCATAAAAAAATAAATAAAATGACATTTATTATAAGTATCACTTAATATTAAGAAAATTGTTGTAAAAACTAAGACTTTAGTGATATTTATTGAAAATATTATTTAAATATATATTTTTTAATTTTAAGTGATATTTTAGCAAAATATCATTAAAAAAATATTACAATAAATCATTTGTCATGCAGTGCACGTCACCACCTTTATGGCACATTACAAAACTTCCATGTCGACATGGAATTCTTGATAAGTACGATGCCATGCATGTGCATTTCGTATTTTCAATACCCATACAAAACATGCACTTTCCTTTAAAAATCTCATACCCTCTCTCCCTATTCCAATGTAATTAACAATGATAAAAATCTTTTCATTTTTGAGTTAATTTCATCTATCGTCTTCGAACTTTTGGTCAACGCACACTTTCATCTTCTAACTCAATTTGTACACATAAAAATCCTTCAATTTTGATGTTAATATACTTAAAAATCCTTTCGTTAGTGTTCTCTGGTAAATCTAACAGAAATACCTTTATGTAGGCTAGTCATCTTGAAATGTATATATTTTAATAGATGAAAGATTTTTTTTATTTTTTAAATAGAACCTTTTAATTGTAATTAATTAACTATAAAGTGATATATAATTACATATATTTTTATACAATATTTAAAATAATATGAATTAAATATTATTTGTTTAATGATGTTATTAAAATTATAGGAGTCCATTTCCACTAAATAATGATAGTAATGATTAATACTGGGATTAGTGAAAAAATTAACATTTTTATAATTATATTTAAATATTTTAAAATATGTAATTTTACTTAAGATCAATCAAATTTTTATTAATTATATTAAAACTGAAATTTAAATTAAAAATTATTATGATTTATTAATATTAGTATTATATAATTGTTATGGCCATGTTATCATTTTTTCTTGATCTAAGATCTTTCCTTTAAAGTAATCAATCAAGGAATTACATTTATGTGTATAACTTTTGACTTCAATGTCACCTATTTTGGAGTTATAGTTGTGTAAATAAAACCATGGACACTATGAGTATTGGATTATTGAATTGCTGGGATACAAGCCAGATGAATGAAACCATGCCAATTTCATTCTCAAAATGGTAAAGAAAAAAATGGCCAAAATGAGGACAAGCTTAGACAAACCTTGAACTAGATCTACCTAGCAAACACCTAAACCAAGAAACACCAGTTTTGAATTTTTATAATTTGCATGAACAACCAATGACATGGCTATATAACCAACTTCCATGGCTATATGAACAACCTATGAAATGCCAAATAGCATGCAATCTTCATAATGGCGACCTTGTTAGGCGAACAAGCTATGAAACCTCTTGGTTGTACAAACAACTTTAAAACTCTAAATGTTTAAATATTCAGTGAACTTATGTGTAAAAAAAAAGTGAGGGAGAAGGATAGAATGTAATTTGTGCTACATAGCACAAATGTATCCCTTTTCCCTCTAAATACCTTACCTCTCAAGAGGTGGAAAAGGCCAATTTTCTTATGAAATTCTACCAAATTGGATATTCATAACCCAAACAAACTCCCCATACACAAAAAAGCCATGCGCATACATCCAAGGTTTAAGGTAAAAGTCTAAGCATATCCTTCCTTTTGCATTATAATCTTTGCATTTTAAAAAGAGCAATACCATTTTAGGAGACTCTAAGGGCCATAAGCTAATTCCTAAGCTATTCTAGGCCCTTTTTACCTCATCTTCCTCTTTTTCTTCTTTTTTTTTTCCTTTTTGAAATTTTATACCAGCAACAAACCTAGAGGTCTATACAAACATCTTTGTGGTCTATGTAGACCATTGCTATAGCTCATATGCATTATTTATAGCAATGCCTTTTTCTCAATGTATGGCATAAGGTAGGTTGAAATAACTAAAGACTTCTATTCTCCATGTTTAGCAATATTTTAAGTTCAAAGATCATTTTTAGATGTGTTTCTTAGCATTGTTTATGTTCTAAGTTTCCATCCCTTTATTTATTTTATTATTAAGTGTGTGAATGGAAGATGATGAGGGAGGCTATGAAGCCTAGGACCCTTAGATTCCTGTTTAATTTTCTATGTATTTAAGGTATATCTCATTTTATTTCTCACCACACTCATACACACAACTTTTTAAGGGTTTTCTTTAGTCCTTCTCATGGTTAAATTAACATATTCTTTATCTTTATTATGATTAGTTGTAAAGAAAAGTTGCTAAGGAGAGATAGAGGATACCTATGAATCTTTAGTCCTTCTCTACATTCTGTACACTTGGTAAATGATCTATGCTTTTATCACCACATGTGCATATGCAAGTTAAAAAGGTGTCTCTTAGCCCTTTCCATGGCTAGGAGTGCATCTTTTCTTTGCCTTTGATGTGTTTAGTTGTAAATAAGAGTTTTTAGAGTGAGGTTTTGGACACCAAGGACCCCATGATTATTTTCCATGTTCTGCCCATAGTGATTTATATTGTTCCTCCATACACCTACATCTTTTTGTTGGCATTATGTACATCATAAATATGTTGGATATCCCTTAGATAAGCATTTGGGTATCCTTTTGCATTAGTGACAACATGTTTATATGTTAATAGTATATACTATTATTGCATATATGATAAGTACCTCATGATGATGATTTAACAATCCCACCAATGAGGCAAAAGGAATGGTAAAGTCATCCTTTTTAAGTTATCATGTTTAGAGGTAGAAATCCTACTATTTATAACTCTTAATACTAACTTGTGTCTCCTTTGTAGGTTATAAGGCTTCACCTTTACACATTATTACTTTAATTCAATGATTGCGCGAACTGCCACATGATTATCATATATACTCCCATCCCCATGGTGAATGTGTATATCTATATTGCTTGATGTGAATGTGTGAAATGATACTAGATGAATGATTAGGGCCATTATAATATAAACTAAATAATTTATGAGTTATAAATTTGAACCATATATTCCTAAAGGTCGGATCTCTAAATTCGAGTGACTTAAAGGTGTCTAACGTCTTCTCTAAGTCATGCCCAATTCTTGAGCCTGATCTTTAATGAGGTGAAGATGAGTTGAACCTTTTAGTTGACCTATTTGGACCATAACTTATCCTCACCTTATTTTTTTTTACTAAGGTCAGATGGTGACTTTAGTCAAGTGTTTAGGATATTACTCAAGCACTCCCCCTCTAAGTCATCTATTATCCACTTAATTCATCATATAGGCTCTACTAGTCGAGAAGCCTATCCTTGGATCCCCTATTGATTTTTCTATATGCCACTACTTAGGATTGTATCAAAGTATGATCCCATGTTCTCTCGACCCCCTGATGGTTAATAAAAAGTATAAGAGTTGTAAGAAAAATTTCATTTGTTCGAGTGAACATTTCTAGGTGCTCACAATAGTGACTTTGTTTAGGACTAATGGAATTGACTTCACGTGTCATTTAATCTCCAGTTCATTTTTACAACTGTTCCCTATTTAATTAATTGTCCGTTATATTTAATAGAATTACACACATCATGTGCACTAGGTTGGCCTACATCTAATTGATAAGTTCTCTAAACTTGAGACTCATTCTCTATTCAAGCATAGGAGATTGTGTGGATGACCTGTCACTCGCAAGCTAAGTACCCTTGGGTATATCAAATGTGGGTTATATGATAATTATCCCTTATCTTACAGGAGCTATTTACTACAACAACCCTTTGAATCTATAAGCTCATATGAGAACTTTAGCACCTCAAAATAAAATAAACATCTTGTTTGATTGCATTCTTCCAAATGAGGGTGAAAATCCTTAAGGAGCACAAAAAGATATCTTTAGTAGTTTTACCTCTATTGATGTAAATATTTGTAGATACCCTATTCCCTACCATGTAAAGAAAATCTTTTGATGCCCATTCCCCTTATCCATGTAAATGTCCATGTAAGCACCTTATTTCTTATAAAGAGAATCCTTAAACATTTGTGTATATCCTGATTCGTGCCTTATTTGAAAATTTTATTTTACTTTTTTGGATTTCCATCTTACTTGGTCTAAGTGATTATGCATATTACTTTCCCTTATTGATTGATGAATGGACCATTCCTAGGAAAGAACCATTGAACCTCGTGGCGGGAGGAATAAGATTAAAAGTATATGTTTATGTATATGAATAACATGAGCACCTCATGCATATATGAAATATTCTAATAATCCTTATTTTGTAGTCATCATAGCTCCACCTATATCTTTTTAAGAGAGGAGAGGGAAATGATTACCTAGAAAAGTAAGGCATCACATCTAGTACAAAGCATAAAATTGCTAGGAATAATGGAACAGACAAACTGAGCAGCTCATTTGAACCTTATAGAGAAAATGAGGAAGGAGTTTAACCATATGATAGAGGACCATGTTTTGGATGAGGTTTATAAGTGTTTGAATGAAATATTGGCAAAAAAGAATGAAAAATCTTTAAGTATAGCCGAAAAGGGAAAATACCTAATAGATGCCCCACCTTTAATTATCACTGATGATGACCTATTTGGAATGGAGGATTACCATAAGCAGAAATGTATTAAAGGAAAGGGGCTATTAGGGTATAACACTAAAAAGAGACATATTAAATGACATGAATAGAGCTAAGATAGATTATTTTGCTAAGCAACTTAGGAGGATTCAGAATGCAACAGATGTAAAGGAGTTAGAAAAAAGGGTAGATATTGAAGAATTTTTGGTTTATAAGTAAGAGAAACTCCTTGTTAACTTTTGCATGCCTAAGATCTCCAAGTTCACATGGACGTAGGATTCTAAAAATCATATCCAATTTTATGTGTTTATCATGAAGAGGGTGTAACATCCCTGTCCCCATTTATTAGTATTCTCAAATAAACACATCCATTGCATAAATGATTTGCAATCCTATATGAATATATGCATTAGATAAATGGTCGTTTAAATATGTGAATTTCACGAGCATAACAATGACACTTGCATCATTGCATTTGGGCACTTAAACATAGATGTGATGTTTATATAGTTGCATGGTAAATTATCTTATGTTTTGTGCATGTTATAATATCATAAATAATGGTATTTTAGAGTTTATTTAAAAGTACAAGGAGCATATAAGGATTAGTAGATGGATAAAGGCGATGAAGGAGTGAATAAGAAGAACTAAAAGAGAAAAATTTAACTTCTAACCAATGGTAGTAAGTCACCATGATTTTGTCTTATTATAGTAGGTATACAAATTAAATTTCTCTTTCTTTAGGAGAATATTAGAGAGGGAAAAATGTGAGGGGCAGTAAAAGAAAGGTAGAGATAAGGGATAAGAAGAAGATGAAGAAGAAGAGGAAGCAAAACTAAGTTAGTTAGGAATAAACCATAAGTTTTTCTAGTTTTGGCAAAAGAGGTAAGTGATTTTATCTTTTTCCCACGTGAAATTTCTCTCTCATAACATGTTAAACATGCATGATCAGTATGAATTATAGAGTAATTTAAGGAATAACTCATGTATAAAAGTTCAAACTTAAGAGAAATAAAAGCTTATTATGTTGGTTTTGTTGTTAGAGTAAATTATTCCACTCATGATTTCACAACCCCAAAAGAGGAATTACGAAAAGTGTAAAACATAAAATTTGTAGGTTTATATCTCATATAAATACATGTAAAACAGTTTTGCTTAATTTGTTGATGACCTTATGTACTGATTTAGACAAAGTGAAAATATAAAATTTGTAGGGTTATATCCCATCTAAATGCCTATAAAACAATTTTGCTTAATTTGTTGTGTGGAAAGAGATATTGTTCTTTGATTATGACTGACATTGAACCTGAAGAAACTTGTTCAATTTGTTATTCTTATTTTTCAAGAATTTAATTGTCATAGAATGAGAATTTGGTGATCTACCAACTTTCAAAGTTGTAGCGTTATGTCTAATCTACATATCTACAAAATAATTTTACCAAATATATTGTGGGTGAGGAGATATTGTTCATTCATCACGATTGTTTCTCAACATATTGAAACCTGCTCACCCTGAGATTGATCATTTATTTTGATGGCATTATGGACTAAATTAGACAATGTGTGAAACATGAAAAATGTTCCTTTATGTGTTTTATAACATCTGATAAATCATTTTTGCAATTAGAGTTGTACAATTTGAGATATGGATAAAAATGTAAGACTTAATTTGATTATGATCATATTAAAATAGGGTAGAATTTAAAAATTCACTATTTTTCAATAGGTCTTATATTGACATAAATTTTAAATATGTTATATCATTATGTGTCTAGTGTATTTTGAAAAAAGAATCAAGTCATTTGGGTAAGTATAACAAGAGTTATTATACTTGTAGGGTAGCAAGTTCAGGCTGCCATACAAGAAAAATAAGCGTAAGCACTTAACCCATTTGCTTGGAACATGGCCATAGTTACATCTCAAGCATGCAAATTCATTTTGACATTTTGTAATGATATATGTATCAATTGTGAGGATCTCAACACATTAATGAAACTCAAGAGAGAGGTTCAAACCTACCATAAAGGTTGGTTGTATCAAAGGTGAGTAAAAGTCATAATTGGACTCTAATGCAAATATGTGATGATTTTTAAGCTTTGAATGTATTCTATTATGTGTATATGTGATTGAATTGTGATATTACACATGAGAATATAGGTCAAATAAGAATTACTTGATTTTAATAATTACTTGATATATTATTGTGAATGAACACTTGCATATGAAACTAAAATGATGTTATGAACGAATTGTCAAACACTTACAATTCACTTGAAAAAAAGGGACCAATATGTCCTATTATGACACATGTTATTGATCAAACGATTCACTTATTTTATACTAGTCAGCAAAATCAAATGTTAGTTGAATCACATGAATTTCCAAAAACAGTGTTTGTCTTGCAAGGTCATGATAAAATCAATCAAAGCTATTGCATTTGTACTTGCATAAGTTAATGTTTGTACTTGTAATGTATCATAATGATAATTGATTGTTGATTATGCCAATAATATCTTATTATTTTTTTATTCATTGAGTCATGACTCATCAAATCGTAATTATTTGTTTAAATAGTGAAACTTAAGATTTGGGTACTTTGGAGTATAAAGTTTTGCATATAATCACATGGAGCACATGTCATTGGCTAAATTCCAACTATCTCTCCTTGTGTCATGTACATATATCTAGTTAGAAATTAGTTTATGGTTATCAACATTAATGGGTCAACATATGTGTATATTAAATATATATTGGATTGTATATGAATGGTGAGTTAACTTTTATGCATATGAATTTTTAGACATGAATGTCATGTTTAATAAATAAAAATAGTTGTTACAGTTTTTAGATAATAATATACAAGTATTTAATAATAAAATGTAGAAGTATGGCATTCATGTATGTTACATTTTATAATAACAAAATATATTTTTAGGTGGTTAGCTAGTTTTTTTTCCTTTTGGAAAATGTAACAACCTTTTTTAAGTAGTTAGCTAGTTTATATAAAAAAAAAAAAAAGGTTGTTACATTTTATAATAAAAAGATTCAAGAAAATAAATCTAGAAGTAACATTTTTTTTTGGCCTTTTGAATTCGTTAGCTAGTTTGTATTATGGGCTATCAATTTTTTTAAATAAAATTATTTTTCTACTTTAGTAAACAATAATAATATATGGATTGATTAAAGATATTATTATTTATTTTTTAATCTTTTTATGGTCATAGAAAGGTGGTTGACTTTAGCATCCATTATCTTAAAAATTGAATTTTTCATTAATACAATATTTTTTTATGCAAACTAAAGCCCTAAAATTATCAAATCTAAAAGAACAATAATTTTTTATGAGAATTCCGCAACTAAATTCATCCTGCTATATTTGTTAAACCTTAAGTCTTTTTCTCTGATTTATTAAGCTATAAGTATGATAATCAATCCCTTAATTCTTTAAGTGGGATTGAAGATTTCAAATTTAAATCAATTGAAACAAAATTACATTTTTTTTAAAAAAAAGGCTACATGTGTAATAGTATTGTAATTGACCTTTGATGTGTGGTAAAGCTTTATAGCTTAGTTGACAAATTAAACATAATATTTGGTGTGGGAAGATGGAAGATATATGTTTACTACATATTTACATGTTGTTGATCATTTATTGTTATTGCCAATTATTAGTTGTTAATTACTAATCACTGATAATTGATTACTAATTATATTAAATATTTGATAAAATTATTTTTACATATAATTACTAATACAAATATAAAATTTACATAAATCAATAAATAAATTAAACTATATGATATGTTTGTTTTTTTATTTATAAAAGTAAGATCAATTGATTTAAAATTTTAAATTATTAAATAATCTATTATTTATAAGTCTTATTTTAAATTAAAAATAATATATATCTTATATGTTCTATAAATATAATAGCGTTCAAATTTTGATATCTATTGTTATTTAAATTATTCGACTTTTATATGTACAAATTAAAGCGTAAAATAAAAATAATTTATTTGGGAACTCATACTCTTTAAAGATAAAAGAGTTATCTCTTCAACCAATATATATATATATATATATCAAAGGGAGATTTCATTTTATTCTGCAGCTATTGGGCCCATTTTTTTAAATAAAACAAAAATTTAGGTTCAGTTTATTTTACAAAAAATAATTTATCTGAAAAAATTATTTTCTTAATAATATATTTTTTAATGTTTGAAGTGCATTATAAAAACTATTAATTTTTTTAATTTATAAGATTATAATAAAATTTAGACTATAAATATTTTATATTTATATTATTTATTATTTAATATAAAAAAATATATTAAAAATGAATTTTTTCTTAGTTTCACTTGCCACTTACAATCATCACTAGTTAATAATTACTGCTGATGATAATTACTGATGATGAATATCAGTAGTTAAAGATGACCAATGATAATAAATATATGTGTTTATATAATTTTATTTTACATTTGATTGAATTTCTTAAAGTTCAAAAAATAATTTCTTTTTTTTAAAATGATAAATTATTTTTTTAAAAAATAATTTAATTTTTTTAATTCAATAGATATTTTTTAATTGATTAATTTTTTAAATAAAAATATGAAAAATATTTTTTAAAAAATATATTTTTAGAAAATATTTTTTTGAACAAACGGAGCCTTATTTGGCTCGGCCACCAACAGGAGAGATCTATAGCTGTGTACCGATGGAAAAAAAAAAAAAAAAAAAAAGAAATGAAAAGATAATTAAATGGTTGTTGTGATGGGGACAAAAGTGACAGCCGCTTGCATTACTGATTTTGAATATTTTTTTAATAAAAAATCCAAAAGTCCTCAAATAGCGACAAAAAGGGAGGAAGCTGGCAAATCCTCGTATAACTCAGTCTTCACGTGGATTCCAACAAATATCAGAGAATAGATTCGATTCTTTTTCGCAAACTCCACACGCTACTGTATTATTAATATTAATGCTTATTATCATTTTTGATAAACTCATTAGCTCACTTCCGTCAGTCTGTACCTCTTAAGAGACCAAAATTTATTAAGAAATCCGAAAATACTCCTAATTGCCAGTCTCAAAGTTCTGTCAGAGTCGAAGGAGTGAACTCGAAGTATTATTTATTAAGTATTTTAGGTAAAAATTTTATTATTTATTATTTTAAAGTATTTTTTAATAATATAAAATTCTAAAAAATGAAAAAGTTATTGTGAATGTTACGTTTGCAAAATATCATTCACAATATCTTACTGTAAAAAATAATCATTACACCATTATGAATTGCGCAAGGGTACATGAGGTCCTTCTCCTTAGAAATTGTGTTAAACTTTCTCTATTCGTAGTATCCCTATTTTATGTGCCAAAACTTACTCTGATGATAGTGTATATACCTTTAAAAACTTAGGTTTTGGACTTGAATCCTCGTTTCACTGTTGAAAATATATATATATTAATGCTATTTTGAAAGATTTTTTTCACTTATAATTAAAATATTTTGTTTACTTGTAAACAACAAGATTTTTATACAATAAAATTAATATTTAATAATTAATAAAAATATATTTGATATATTTAATTGAGAAAAAAATTTATTTGATAAGTAAATATTTAATTGTATTTAACAGGATATAAAAAATATAATTAATATATTTCAATAAAAAGGTAATTAATATATTTCATTATCTTAAATTATATTGAGAATATATTAGAGTAATTAATTAAAAATATAAATTTAAGAAAAATACTTTAAATTAAACCTATAATGTTTCTTAACATATAGTTTTTGAAATTAATAAAAATTAATAAGTTAAAATGTTAAACTAGCAAATATAAAAATAATGCAAAATAAGTAATCAAGTTTTGCTAAAAAAAAAAAAAAAAACAAGTGCCATGGCTGATTGCCTTTGGCGATGCTGTAGTCACTGTTGTCTAAACGCGGTGCCAATTAATGAAGCTACGATGAATGTGTCAGGCGTATCAACATGGTCAACCTCAACCTCGACATGCTATGACGTACGAGGTAAAACGGTACCAATATTTGTTGATTGATATTACCCTCAGTAAATGATGCGTGCTAATATGGATAAAATAATGACGTAGACCCTAGAAGATGAGAACCACATAATCGACTTGTTGCATCACAGGATGGAACAAAGAAAGCAAGAATAACTGTGTCTAATGGACTGAGGATACTGAGAATCAAAATTTAGAGACTTAAAATAAAGACTACAGTGCGACATTTGAATCGTCCAAGGCATAGTAGGTGATTGTATCTCACCAATCTATTTAGATCATCCATGGTACGAATAGACTGGAAGATGAATGATCAGAAGCTGAAGGATCACCTATTTGATGGAGCTATAATTGATGTAGAATGAGTACATGGTCTATATATAGATGGTTCAGCTGCAAATGAATCAGAAAACCAAGAAGGTGTAGATGTAGACGAATTAAACAACCAAGAGGAAGGATCAGGAGCAAAAGGACCATTATATCTTATCACCTTCTAGTAATTAAAATAAATGCAAACGAAGGTATAGGATCACAACAATACCAAACAACAATAATTCAAGATGGATAAGCAAGTATAATAGAGAAAAATTATAAATATGGAGCTCATCATCAACAAAATCACATAAGCAAAGGCTCACAAGTTGTGTGGAAATATTACATGATTACACAATTGTAACATCTCTATTCTCATTCATTAGCATTCTCATATGAACATATTTATTTCATAAATGATTTGTAATCCCACATGAACATATATATTAGATAAATGATTATTTAGATATTTCAATTGGATAAGCACGATTGGATAAATGATTATTTAGATATTTCAATTGGATAAACACGACCATGACACTTGCATCATTGCATTTGAGACACTTAAACATATATATAATGTTTGTATAATTGTATGACAAATTATCTTATGTTGTGTGCATGATATAATATCATAAATAATGGTGTTTAGAGATTATTTAAAACTATGAGGAGCATATGAGGAGTAGGAGATGAATGGAGGTGATGAAAGAGTGAAAAAGTGGGACTAAAAGAGAAATATTGAACTTCCAACTAATAGTAGTGAGACACCATGATTTTGTCTTATTAGGATAAGTATACAAATTAAATTTGTCATCTTTTAGGATCATATTGGAGAGCCAAAAACATGAGAGAGTGAAAAAAATAGAAAGAAAGAAAGGAAGAAAAGAAGAAGAAGAAGGAGAGGGAGAAGAATGAACTAGCTTGGAGGAAACCCAAAACTTTTCTAGTTTTGGAAAAAGAGGTAAGTGATTTTATCTTCTTCCCACATGAAACTCCTCCCTCATAACATGTTAAACATGCATGATTAGGAAGAATTATGGAGTAATTTAAGGTAGAGCTCATATATGGAGGTTGAAGCTCAAAAGAAACAAGAGCTTATTGTGTTGATTTTATTGTTTGAACAGATTTTGTACCCACTATTTTTTAATCCTAGAAGAAGAATTAGGAAAAGTGTAAAAAATGAAAGTTGTAGCTTTGTACCCCATCTAAATGGATTTAAAACATTTTTGCTTAATTTGGTGTGTGTGAGGAGATATGGTTCCTTCATTAGGGCTGGTTCATAATTAACTGAAATCTCCTCAGTCTTTCTGTTTTCATATATTTTGATGACTTTATGTGCTAGTTTAGATAAAGTGAAAAATATGAAATTTGTAGGGTTATATCCCCTCTAAATATCTGTAAAGCAGTTTTTCTTAATTTTCTATGTGGAAAGAGATATGACTCATTGATTGTGATTAACACTAAACCTGATGAAGCCTTATCAGTCCTTTAATTCTATTTTTCAAGAATTTGATGGCCATAGAATTTGAATTTGATGATCTAAAAAACTTGAAAGTTGTATATTTATGTCTAATATACATTATTGTAAAATATTTTTGCCAAATTTATCTTGGTTGATTAGATATTTTCCCTTCATCATGACTGATTGTCAACATGTTAAAAACCTGCTTACCCTGAAATTGGTTATTTGTTTTGGTAACTTTATAGACTGAATTAGACAATGAGTAAAACATGAAAAATGTTCCTTTATGTATTTTATAACTTATGTTAAATCAAATTTTCAATTTTATCTGTACAATTTGAGATATGCCCAAGATTGTAAGATCTACTTAGACTGAGATGACATTGAAATGGAGCAAAATTCCACAATTCACCACATTTTCTATATGTCTTTATATTGACCTGAAATTTGACTATGTTGTATCATTTTGTGTATAGTTTATTCGAAATAAAGATTCAAGTCATTTGGATAAGTATATCTAGAGTTATTGTTGTGAGAGTGTAGTAAGGTCAAGCTACCAAATAAGGAAAATATGCGTAAACACTAAGTCCACTTGCATGGAACATGCCCATATTTGCATACCAAGCATTTAAAGTCATTTTTGACATACTTATAACCGTGTATGTATTCAATGTTAGGATTCTTACACAATAAGGAAGCTCAAGAGAGAGGACCAAACCTACCATAAAGGTTGGTCATATCAAAAGGTGAATAAAAACCATAATTAGATTCTAATGTGTATGTGTGATAATTTTATGATATGATTATGTTCCATTACATGTATATGTGATTGAATTGTTACATTTTACATGTGAATACAAGTCAAGTAAGAATTATATACTCTTAATGATTACTTTGTATACCATTGTGAATGAATACTTGCATATGGAACTAAAAGGATGTTGTGACCGGCTTGTCAAACACATGCAAATCACTTGGAAAAAGGGACCAATATGTCCTATTGGCACATGTTATTGATCAAATGATTCACTTGTTATATGTTGCCAAGCAAAATCAAATGTTACTTGAATCACATGAATTCCCGGGAGCAGTGTTTGCCTTACAAGGTCACGATAAAAATCAATCTATTGCATTTGCACTTGCATAGTCAGTTATTATACTTGTAATGTATCCTGATGATATTTGATTGTTGGTTGTGCCATAAGATTCTAATTATTATTTTTATTCATTGAGTTGCGACTCACCAAATCGCAATTATGTTTTTCAGATACTGAAGGATAGGGTTTGGATACTTTGGAGCATAGAGTTTTGCATATAGACACATGGAGCAGAAGTCGTCGGCTAAATTTCAACACTCTATATCCTTATGTCATGTACATATATCTAGATAAGAATCAATTTATGGTCACTAGTCTTGAATATTAGTTAACATATATGTATATTAAATATGTGTTGGATTTAGTATGTATGAAGAATCAACCTTTTATGCATATGTAATTTTGGACATGAATGCCATGATTTGCAAATGAAAATGGTTGTGACAACAATTCCTAAGAGTCATATGCATTTTAAGAACCTATAGCTAAAGCTAAAATTATTTTAAAGCTAACCTAAGTATTTACATGTAGACATAGGAAATTGAGAATAAAAGATCAACAAGGGCAATATTGAAAAATTAAAAGGGTAAGGGAAAGGAAGGCCAACCTCACTTGAAACAACATCAAACAAATGTGAAGAAGGATTATACATTAAAGGAATTAAAACCCTTGGCTCAAAACCTTTAGGAAAGGTCTTAGGGTGCACGTACCTTAAAAGAGAGGCTGAACAAACCCACTGTTGGTGATTAGAGTCACCAGCTCATCAATAAGAGAGTAATCGTCCCTAGAGGTATTAGCAATAGTACCATGAAAGTTGAGAGTGATGGCATCACCATAAGCCATGACATTAGTAGGCAAAAAGGAAAAAGCCTAAAACCTTAAGGAGTTGAGAGAAAAGATAAGAAAGGGAGAAAAAGACAAAACAAAGAAGAATGTGAGAAATGACGTCATTTGGCCAGTTAGAATATATAGGGCATAGTATGTATAGACAACAATATGGTCTATACAAATAATTAAAGGGCCCCTTCAAATTTTTTAAAGTTTTGCCTTGTTACCCCTCCACATTTCTTATTAAGTGGCTATACAAACAACATATGCTATAATACATAAAAAATAAGGTGAATAGAAAAAGAAAAAAAGAAAAAGAAAGAAATGGGAAAAGAAGGAAGAAATCAAAGAAAAAAAGGAAAAAAGAGAAAAGGAAAAAAAAAAAAAAGAAGGTAGAGAAAGAAAAATAAGAGAAAAGAAGAAAAAGATAAAAAAAGAAAAAGAGAAAAGGAAAGAGAAGAAGACAAAAAAGAAAGGAGAAAATTAAGAGCGACCAAATGAAGTTTCTCAGAGAAACCCAAGAAACACCAAGTAAGACTCCTTAGTAGAAACTAAGAGGTCCAATCAATGATACTTGAGGGACAAAATCTAGAGGGACCAAGTAGTATGCCTGAGGCATCATCATGAGAGACTAGGACAATCCAAAATAATGCAACACAAAGCAAATTCAGGAATGTGCTAGAAAGCAAAATTAGTAGAAAACTAAAAAAGCAAAGAGATGGGATAACCAAAGGGAATGCTAAAAAGTGATAAAAGACATGTTAGAAGGACAAAACACATGGATTTATAGAAATACCAAAGGTGAGAACCAAAATATCAAACCAAGGAAGCATAATTGGAATACTAATCCATCTCAATACCTATTAAAAGAGTTGTTGGACTACAAACTTATTCCCAATATCTGCAAGAGGGCTGTTAAAGGATAATATTTAATCTTGAACTTGTTAGAGACATGCTAAGAACCTCAGTGCCTGCTAGAGATCTATTAGGGAGATAATTCATTCTTAGTACTTGCTAAGAGACAATTAAAGTGCAAATTTATCCCTAGTGCTTGCTAGAGAGTTACTAGAGAATAATATTTAAACTTGATACCGTTTGGAAGCTACTAGGGAGATGATTCATTCCTAATAACTCTTAAGAGAGTTATTGGAGTGTAAATTCATTCCCATTACTTGGAAGAGGACTGTTGGAGGACAGATGCAATCTCTATATCTACTAGAAAGCTATCAAGAACCATAATACTTGCTAGAAAACTACTAAGAAGATGAAACATCCTAGTACATACTAGAGGGATATTGAAGGGCACATGTAACCTTGCTACCTGTTAGAGAGTTATCAAGAACCTTAGTACCTATTAGAAGAGCTGCTAAGGAAATCATATCCTTTCTCATCCTTTTTTGGTATTTACATTTACATTAAATGGTTTGTTATGACTTGTACAACGACCATTTTATCAAATGTCATTTTCCAAGTCCCACAAACTATAAGGCAAACTATGAGTGATATGGATTGTTGGGATGCAAGCCTAATGATGAGAAACTTATTAAATCCATCCCTAAAAAGGTAGAGAAAATAATGCCCAATAAGGAGCAAAAACTTAAGAAAAACCTTAAATCAAATCTACCCCTCAAACACCTAAACTAAGAGAGCCTAATGAGAGATTGTGAGAGTGGTCTGTATAGCCTTGAGGTTTTCAACTTATAGTATGTACATAAAACCTATAAAAGGCCAAATAAAGCTTCTAGAATAGTAACCAATAAGGCCTTATTGCCTGTACAAAAAACTAATGATTTATACAAACAACCCTTGGTCTATACAAACAACTTATAAACCTTAAACTCTAGAATATTCATTGATCTTATTTTAAGAGAGAGAGAGAGAGAGAGAGAGAGAGAGAGAGAGACTGAAAGAGAGAGAGAGAAAGAGAGAGGGTGCAATACATGCCACAGGATATAGTTGTATCCATTTCCCTTTATAAATATCCTACCATTATTAAGACAAGTAAGGAGAGAGACCTTAAAGAGATTCTACCAAATTAAAAACTCGACCTTAGTGAGCTTTCTTTTATAGAAAACTAAAGAACTCTAGCCTTAACTTAAGAGATTCAAGGTAAAAAGTCAAGCCTAACCTATTTTTTCCATTATTTTCTTTACATTTTGGAGAGATTTTGTCGCTTTTAATTTCTCTAAAGATTAAGAGCTAATCCTCAGGCCATACTAGGCCTTTATTTGTCCTTCCCTTTCTTCCTCTTCCTCCCCGTTTTCTCTTTTCTTATTTTTCCAAAAACATATCTAGTGGTCTATATAGACAACTATAGACATCTAGTTGTCTATAAAGACCCATGTGTGGTTTGTATATGCCACATACACTATTTATATGCACTATTCAGAATATGCACCTTTATTGATTTTCTTCATGATTTGTAGCTTTTTTTTTTTTCATTTCTTGAGCTTAATAATGGATTGAATAGGGTAGGTTGCAAGAACCAATGACCCCTATGTATTATGTTTAGGCTATATTTCATAAATAAGCTTAGTTTAGTGGGTGATGTCCTACTTTTATACTATGTTTTGTTTTCTTATCATTTTAAGCATGAGTTTGAAGGAATGTGATAGGGAAATGCTTATAAAGTTAATGAACCCTTGATTCCCTTTTATTTTATGGCTGATTATCATGTTTGTTTGAGCATTTTGCTACTTTATCCCTCACAATCTTGAAAGTGGTTTAGTTAGCTTCCATATAGCTAACTTGGTAGTTTTACCACTTCATGGCATAGATTGTAGAGATGTTTCACTTGGAGAAGGTTCTTAGTACCATGAATCCTAATTTATGATCCTTCACATGCCACCTATTCAAGTTTTTCATGTAATTTTGATATATTACTTGTCTTCTTACCTTAGTTGGCATCTTAGCCCCATCTATGCTAGGATTGTTTTCCATCAATCATACTTAGGCTAGATTGGGAAAGGTTCCTATGACACTTAAACCTTATAATCTAGCCCTACATTTTATCCAATTATGTTTAATGCTTTTATTCATAAGCCTATCACATCATATACTCTTTATGACGCATCTTAGGTCACTAAGGCATGATGTGTTCCATTATTTGTTATTTAGGCATAACGTGATTATTAAGGCATTAGGTTTAAATTATGAACAACTAATCATGAGATAAATGATGTTGAGTTTTCAAAGGTGAGTGATCTTGGAGTTCCCAAGGCAAGGTAAATGTGACGTCATTTTTACACTTTGGTTAATTTGATTAGGTTTAGGGGTTATCTTTCCTTAAATTTAATCCTATATTCTAAGGACTAATTTTTGCTTTATTTTGTAGGTTAGGAGGAAAAATTATTGCATATCTTTATGTTCATTCATTTGATTGCATGCATCCTTTTTATGTTTAATAATGTACCCCTATCTCCATGGTGAATGCTTGTATTACTTGAATGTTGTGAATGAGTGATACACATAAGATGAATGGTTAGGATCACCTTAAAATGGATTAAATAATTAATAAGGACAAAACTTGTAAATGTGAACTAAAGATGCCTAAAGGCTAGGTCTCAAAGTTTAAGAAGTTTAGGGGTATCTAACCTTTTTCCTAAATTATACCCAATTCCCAAACTTGATCTTTAATAGGGTAAAGGCAGGTTGGGCCTTTTGGTTGACTTATTAGGATTAAAATTCTCACCCATAATTTAATCTTGGCCAAAGTTGGATGGTGACTCTAGTCAAGTAATAGGGGTAATACCAAAATATCGCCCCTCCTTAGCTCCTCATTGGCCATTTGACACCAAAAAGGTTTTTACTTAATGCGAGTCTTTTTTAGGATCCCTTAGTGATCCAAATAAGTGTCGTCAATTGGGTTGTATCAATATATGAACCTTATCCTTTTAGCCCTCCCCCCTTTGATGATCAATAAAAGATTAAGAGTTTTAGATAAGATTTTACTTGTTCGAGCATAACCATGCAACCCTGAGGGTGCTTATACTAGCCATGTCAAAAAATTTGGGGATGAGATGTTTGAGATTGACAAAAAAAATAATGATACTGGTAGATATTTAAGGAACATTAATTTATAAAATTAATCTAGGTTACACTTCAGAACTTTGCTAGGTATGCCTTATTGTTAAATAATATGTGAATGTTTTAGTTCATACATTCTAAAGGCTAGGAACACAGAGTTATAACAATGTTGGAGATTATAAATACTAAGCGCATGACTTGGTTGCATAAGAATAGAGATGCCATGAAGAAGGTCAGAGATCCTTATATGTTAAAATTCAATAAAAGTTAACTCATTTAATCCATTGATATGAGAGTAAGTGGTATGAAGGGCATAAGTTCTAGTTTGATGGAGTTATAAGTCATTATGTTATGGATAAGGAAGAAAGCAGTTGCAGTTGTAGGAGATGGCATTTGAATGGCATTCCCTGTGCATATGCCATATCTATAATTCATTTGAATAATGAAAAGCTAGAGGATCATATGCATGACTACCATAAATTTGAAACTTATATGAATATCTACTAATATTGCATCAATTTTATAAATGGACTTAACTTATGAGCTAGAAGTGAGGAAGAACCTTTAATACCGCTTGAAAAACCTAAACTTAAGAAGAGAAGGAAGGCAATATTAAGAAGGAAAGAGGCAGAAGAGTTAGAAAGGGCATTGAAGAGAGGTAAAATCTCAAGAGAGGATGTCCCATCAGTTATAAAAGCTATGGTGATGTTGGCCACAATATAAGAACTTGCAAAAAAGAGGTTCCATAACATGACAGTGTATCAATGTAAGAAAGACCAAGTAAATGCTTGTATATACATGGTTCAATTAATTTTTGTAAACTACTATTAACTTGATGCGAGTGATTAAATGTGGAGGCTTTTTTTTTTCAGTATTTGAGTTTTGTGGCTAAGAAAAGAAGGATAAAACCCTAGTCTTCAAAATCTCAACAATAACAGGATTTAAGTAAGAAGACTATAGCTCTGTACATTAGTTCCTACAATATAATAGATGCCTAATGTAAGCACAAAACTTTATTTATTTCACGTATAGTGTCATTGAGTTTATTTTTTATTAGTGTATAGTTATTTATGATGTTGTAATTGTATTTATAGTAATAATGTACTAGTATAGTGTTTGATCATAGAATTATTCAATCCAAGTGAAATTAAAATTCCATATTCACCTAACTTTAAGAGAAAGGTGTGAGTGATATATTCATATCTATCTAAATCTACTGCCATGTCACAACCATCAACGATGAGAGAGTCATTATCATAATCCCAATTTTCATTTTCACATCCCACACCTCAGAAGATCTAAGAATTTAAATGCTCATACAAGATATGTTAACTAAAGATGAGGATCAATATAATGAATTTTAAGGAATCAAGTATATGTGTTGATTGCTTGTGTAAGTGTAATGTGTCATATAATTATAGGTTAAATGAGCTGACCCGCTAGGTTTTTCCATATTATAATATTTAGTCCTCCATTTTCAAAATTATATGAAAACATCACTTAGTTTTACTTTCGTTAAATCATTACATCTTTTCGTTAAATTTTTACACCTTTTTTGTTAGTCAGAATAATGAAAGTCAATAAATACATATTTTTATTATTAAAATTCCAAAATTACCCTCAAACATTACATAACAAACCCTAATTTCTGTAATTGAATAGCAACCAATATCACCCTTTTGAATGCTAAAAAATCTCAAACCAATAAAGGCAATCAAAATGTTTTTTTTTCCCATTAAACCCATGTCTTTAAGTGCACCAAACTCATTTTCTTTCTCCTCACTAATTCTCAAACCCAACACAGATGAAGAGCTGGAAAAAGGAAGATTGATTTTTCTTTTGCCAAGCTGACTAGCAAATCTCATCCATGGCATCCCCGAGGTCATATTTGATTTTAGTGTCCTTGGGGTTCAAGTAGAAACACCTAATGATATTAAGGAGAAACTCTTAAAGAGGTTTGAGTAGCAACACCTATTAAATAAAACTAATGATGGAGGGGACAAGGTAGACAAAGCTAGTGTAAAATGTTAGGTTTTCACCCTAAGAGCAGCATTAACGAAGAGATTCTTTTATAAAAATGAGGAATTGATTCAAGATTTGAGATTAAGATATTTGGGTTTGTTTTTGTTGATTTCAAATTTTCTAAAGCTTTATTTGTTCAAATCTCTATTTGTTCTATTTAAGGGTTCTAACCTCATTCTTCTTCTATTTTTGCAATTTGTTTGTTGAATGAATATGATAATTGAAGATTGAAACTCTTATGAAGGCTAGGTTTGTTTAGTGATTTTGCTAGTTGATTTCATAATTTGATTAATTTAATCTCTTCAATTTGTGAGATTGATTGGATGGTTTTGAATTTGTTGGGTTTCAATTCCAGGTGGGTTTCGAATTTGTTGGGTCTGTTGATTGTGTTTGGATTGAAGATGTTGGTTATTGATAGAAACTGAAAATTCAAATGAAATTAAAGGGTAATATGGATATTTCATATGATTTTAACATAAATTGTAACAAAGTATAACGAAAGTAAAATGTAGTAATGTTTTAGTATAATTTTAAAAAATGGAGGACTAAGTAATATAATAGGGTAAAATCCAGAGGGGTCAACATATTTAACCCTATAATTATTATGTCATGTAAATTTCATTAGCATATGTAGGAACAAAAGAAAATTTTACCTATGAAGCCTAAGAAAATGGTCAAGCTAAGAGATCTTACTTAGCCTACTGCGCTTAGATAAGGATGTTAGAGGAGGCCTATCATTAGGAATATAATGTCTCAAGCATCAACACCAGTAATAAGTGGAAGTGGAAAGTCAGTGAATAAGGCAATAGATCCAAAAGCATAATGAGATCTTTTTGCAAAACGTGAAAGTATCAACATGCATTACTGAGCATGGGCATTATATATTGCATCTGAATCTAAGATTCTAGTTCAAAGAAGAGTGCAACTTTTAGATATAGGATTATAGATGTAAAGAAGAGTGCAACTTCTAGATTTGGACCTAGGATTACAAATGCAAAGAAGAACGCAACTTTTGGATTTGGACTTGAGATTGTATATGCAAAGAAGAGTGTAATTTCTCAATATGGGCATGAGATTATAGATGCACAAGTTAAAGATGGAATGGAATATATGGTTGTTGTAGAAAAGCAATATATAATATCTAAAAAGAAGACATGAAGACTAAAATTTTAAGTTTGAAATAAGGGATATTGATTTGGACATGATTTGATATTTGATATTTGTGTTTTTTGTGACTTCATGAACTATATCTACCATAAACTATATGTTTGATGAATAGTGATGGGAGATAAAGTTCAATGTTAATAGTATATGGTATAATTACATGTCCACAAAAAGTTGCCCTTATATGAAAATGATGTGTACATTGATATGTTTACTTTAATAGTTGTTGTGTGATAATTAAAGTTATTTTATATATATATATATATATATATATATATATATATATATATATATATATATATATATATATATATATATATATATATAGAATAAATTATATGTATTTGTTTTTTTCTAT
>CATIWR010640114.1:0-15246 GCA_949677035.1 Omphalea diandra | reverse complement strand
TGTGTTTACTATGGGTGGGACTGCATATGGTCAGCTAGGCAATGCAATCTCTGATGGAAAAATGCCTAGCTTAGTACAAGATAATTTGATAGGTGAATTTGTTGAAGAAGTCTCTTGTGGGGCATACCATGTTGCTGTCCTCACGTCAAGAAGTGAAGTCTATACTTGGGGAAGAGGTTCCAATGGACAATTGGGACATGGTGACACAGAAGATCAGAGAAGTCCGACATTAGTTGAAGCATTGAAAGAGAGACATGTTAAAAATATATCATGCGGCTCAAATTTTACTACCAGCATATGCATCCACAAATGGGTCTCTGGAGCAGACCAATCAGTTTGCTCTGGTTGCCGACAAGCATTCGGTTTTACGAGAAAGAGGCACAACTGTTATCACTGTGGATTAGTACATTGTCATGCTTGCAGTTCCAAAAAAGCATTGAAAGCGGCATTAGCTCCCACTCCAGGCAAACCACATCGCGTCTGCGATGCTTGCTATGCTAAAGTAAAAACTGTTGATAGTGGTAATTGCAATATGAACAGGAAAGCTACCACCCCTCGCCACTCAGTAGATGGCAGGGAAAGAATGGACAAAGATGCAAGGGCTTCAAGAGCTTTGCTGTCTCCAACTACAGAACCTATAAAATACTTGGAGATCAAATCAGTGAAGCCCAGAACAAAATCTAAGGCTCCTTCTATAGTCCGAGCTTCTCAAGTTCCATCACTTTTACAACTAAAAGATATTGCATTTCCAAGTTCATTAAGTGCTCTACAAAGTGCATGGAAGCCTTCTCCTTTATCATCACCAGCATCACAGCCTGCTCCAAACTTGGCTCAGCCTACTTCAAACTCAAGACCTGCTTCACCATATTCAAGGAGACCAAGCCCCCCACGTTGCTCTGCTTCTGGATTTTCTAGAAGTGTCATTGATAGCCTGAAAAAGACGAATGAGATTTTGAAGCAAGACATGACAAAAATGCAAACCCAAGTAATATATTAGATTTGTAACTGCTGGTTGCATCCTTCATTTTATTTTTGCTGGTTTAGGAATTTAAATAGAGAATCTGATTATAGGAAATAATTTCTTTTTCTTTTTGTCCATTTTGCTATATTGCTTCAGATTAAAACTTTCAAGAAAAAGTGTGATGATCAAGACTTGGGGATTGAAAAACTACAGAAACAAGCTAAAGAAACTGCGTTATTGGCTGATGCAAAAGCTTTCAAATATTGCGTAGCCAAGGAACTTGTGAAGTCCATTACAGAACAGGTATGTTTATTGTGGTCAAAATCTCACTTCATCTTTCAATCTAAATGGCTCATTAACTATATTCATGCTCTCCACACAGCTAATGTTGGTTATAATCTGCCTTAATTTAGTGGAGAAGATTAAAAACAAAGTGACTAGGTGACCTAACCATTTAATTTGCTAATATCTGATGAACCTATCTGGAGCAAAATATAAATTTTTTTAGCTTCAGTGTCATGCTTATTCACTGATGGATCTGTTTAGATATCTATTGGTTGCAAATGAGACACAGGGCTGTTACATAAGCTTTGATACTAGTGACCAAAATCAGAAAAGAATATGATGTGAAGCAAATACTTAGATACATAATATTCTTTTGAGACATTCAATGAATATAGAAAGGCTACTGATAATGTGAACTTTAGGTTTATATAAATGCATCACACCACATGCTTAAAAGATAACTAAAAGATATTTTTCAATTATAGGCCATATTATGATTATTATGATAATCAAATTGTGGAAGCATTTGTTTTCATACGTTAACTAAAAAATGTACAATAGAATACTTTTACATGTGTGTTTTGGTAACACTACTTATTAAGTACATAAGAAAAGATGTATCATGAAGGCAAGGTGTGCCAAACATATATCCTTGAGTAGACATGAAACTCCACAGAGATTTATAAGAACTTTGGATCTAATTTTGGTAGCATTTGATCTTATTAAAGGATATCAAAATGTGAGAAATATCAATGCGTACTTGGTATGTTGCTGGTCATGGTAGCGTAAAAGAAGTATGAACACGAACATCATTATGAAGATGTGATATGTGCACGTACTAAGAATTCTGTTCAACTCATTGATAAAGTTATGCATTGTCCTGGTAGCTCATGCTCTTGCTATCCTTTTTCATGATTCAGCTGAAAGAGATGACAGAACATTTACCTCTTGATGCTCAAGAAAGTGAAACCTTCAAAGCTATTAATGCCCAAATTGAAACTTTTCTGAACACACATGAGACACCCAAAAGTTCTTCCTTGGCAGAAAGCTTAGATGCTGGTCAACAAACTGCATCTAACACTATGAGTGTGCAAGACCAAGCAGACTTATTGAATGATGACACAAGTGATCATCATGACGGCAATAAATCATCTGTTTCTAATACTATAGAGGCTGTACCTCATCAAAGCTCAGAAAATGAATCCAGAACAGATGAATCTTCAACCACAAGAAGGGAAGGAGAAAGTATTGAACAATTTGAACCTGGGGTATATGTAACTTTTATCCAATGTTCCAATGGCGTAAAGATATTCAAGCGGGTTAAATTCAGGTATTTGGGTAATTGTTGCCCAACTAAAGTTCATCAGATTCAAATGCAAATATATACAAGGATAAGCATTAAAGAAAAAAAGCATAGCAAGGGAAAAAAAGGAAAAAACACATCTGGGGGAGGTTCATGAGAGACATAACGTAGGGTTATAAGTCTTCTTATTATTTGTTCATTATTTTTATCTAATGAGTTAAGGCAATCTAATTTCTATCTAATTGCGTTGAATGGATTTTCAGTAAAAGGAGGTTTCAGGCACAACAGGCAGAAGAATGGTGGCAAGACAACAAAGATAGGCTGCTTAGGAGGTATAGTCCACCAGGAGCAAACACTGCTCCAACAGTGCCATCCTCTGCTTCAGTTGAATCACCCTCTGCCTGCACTGCATCATCCGGTGTTCAAGATGAACCTTTCTCTGCTGCATCTGACAAAACAGGCGAGGTAGCACCGTCTGAAACATAGTGTCATAATTTAGTAACCTAGTTCTCTTGCAACATCAATGCAGGAAGCGGTTGTAGGATCAGCAAGCTGCATTTCGACTTTAGAGTTAAAAATCTGTTAGCTGCATACTCAGTGTTAAAAACTGACTAGATGAAGATTCTATTTCCAGATAGCTCACTATGGAAAAGCAAAAACACCACATCACATTGCAAGTGGATGGATAGAGTGAATGTTGTTGAAGGTTCTTTATAATCTGTTCATGTGTGCTGCATTAGGTGTAGAGTAGATGAATAGTTAGGACGTTGCTGTTTTGTAAAGCTATGTATTTGTGACACTGGAGCTTCTTATAGTTATATTGTTTATTTCTCCAACTTTATATTTAACAAAGTAGTTTGAATTTCGCTGGTCTGGTTTTTGTGCTATATTGTTGTCAATACTGTTTGACTAAGTGTTTATGCCATTTTGTAGAGCAATGCAAAGTGCCTATAGATTTATTAATTGTAGTGATAAATGAACAACTGCCCACGATAAAACGACATATCAATGAATAAACTGCATCACCTTAAAAATTTACTAAATGTATTAATAGCTTTGATTGATAGCATTGACTACTAATCATAATTATAGACTTGATTGTAGAGATCTGTAGGTTTGACTGTAGAATTTATATATCATGATTAATAGCCTTGATTGATGGCATTTGTATAGGTTATTTTCATGTTGTTCACATTTAGACAACATGTACAAATAGGTGACTTTTGTATTGTCCATACATACATTCAAAAATACGAATCATTTATTGTCTTCTGAAGTCTAATATGTATCAAAGTCATACTTCTATTTCTATGTCTGTCATCAGATAATCTTTGTTCAAAAGAATACTTTTCTTATTTGTGCAATTTAGTCCTTTTTCACTTTTTTTTTTTTTATCTGTTTTTGAAAAATTTTGTTTCAAAATGGCTAAATTAGAAATCTCCAAACTAATACAACTTATCCCTAAACTAATTACAACTATACTAATTAGTTCCAGCTAACATCTTTGAGATCTTAATTGGGCACAAACTCCAACGTACTATGAGAGGTAATTTTATCAAACCCACAAAAGAAAAAGAAGAACCTGATGAAAAATATGTGGAAAAACTTGAAGATTGGGATAGTAAGAACCATCAAATTATCATTTGGTTTGGCAATATTTCTATTCCCCCTATTCATATTCAATTTGCTATATATAACAATGCAAAGAAGATTTGAGATTTCTTAGTCAATCATTATTCTACTACTATCTTGCTCATCATTATTAAATATTAACTACCCTCCATAATCCCAAGCAGGAATCTGGTAAATTTATGAATGAATTTTTGGCCAGGTGCAACTTATTTAGAACCAGTTGTCCCAAGCTAAAATAAGTAAAGATCATCTATATCTCATTCAGGTTCTTATGTCCCTTTATTCAGAATATGAAGCTGTTATGGCCTCTCTACTAGATATTATTGTTGAGGAACTTATCTTTGAAGAGACTCGTCTTGGCCTTGATAAGCATTCTCGGTCAAACATGGTTCTTGTCATCATTAATCAAATCATCATGCAAAAAAGTTGGTCACGTTTTTGCTAATTGTCCTACAGTTGAGCGCAGGTATTATTATAAAATCAGACATATTTTTAAGAATTGTCCACTCGTTCCCGAAGATCAAAAAGAGGTTCTTCTAAATCCAAGTATGTCTTTAAGCCCACAACTTTCTCTTTAGATATAGTTACCTCTAAAGGTTCTACTTTTATTACTAACGGTGATGTTGAGGCTCTCCTCAAACATGTTGTCTCTTCCAATTCATTCTCTCTTAATGTCTTATCTGTCACTCCGAATAACTCTTTCTAGCTCTTTGACTCCGCATGTTACAGCCATATATCCATTGATATTGATATTTTGTATGTAAAAACTCTCATTTTCTCTTTGCCTTTATACGTACCGTGAATGATACCGAAATAAGCATCATTCACTCTGATTCTGCATGTACACCTTATGTTAGTCTTCCTAATATACTGTAATCCCTATTTAACTCTAATAAATCTCATCTCTGTTGCACAACATGTGAAAAGGACTAAATGTTAGTTTCTCTCCCTTTTGGTTATAAGAGATAGAATCCACAGACGACATAAATTCTTTAGATGGATTGTAGAGAGGAAAGATTATTTGAACTGCCATCACTTTATCTTGCTCAAAGACTTGTGTCTCCTGCTATAATCACTAATTCTTCCATTTATTATTGGCATCTTTGTCTTGGTCATGCTTCAGCTAATATACTTCGATTTTTAGTTTCTCATGGATTGTTAGGATCCATAAAGTCTGAGTTCTTTTAGTATTTCAATTGTCGATGTGCCAAATAACCTACTTTGTCTTTTAATAAAAGTAATTTCTGTTTCTAACACACCTTTTGGGCTTATCCATTTTGATATTTAGGGCCTCGCCCCTATTTCTTTAGTAAATGGTAATTACTTTACCTCATTTGTTGATTACTATTCTCATTTTATTTGGATATATTTTCTAAAAATCATTATAAACAACTGCAAATATATATTAAATTTGTCATGATGGTAAAAACTCAAATTTTCTCACATAATTAAAATTCTTTAAATTAACAATGCAATAGAATATGATGATACTTCTTTACTTCAGCTTGTTGTTCAATAGGGTACTAATTATACAAGGTTCATGTCCTTACACTTTCTAGGAAAATAGGCTAGTTGAATAAAAACATCGTCACATTCTTAATTTTATTTGGGCTTCTCTTTTTTTTCTTATTGTCTTGACAAATTTTTGAGAGAAGTAACTTTCTTATTATATATATACCATTAACTTAACTGCTACATAAAACCTCAACAATTTTTCTCTTTTAATTGATTATTTGGTAAGTCTCTTGATTATTTAGTTCCTAAACCTTTTAGATATGTTTGCTTTATTCTCTTGCAAATATATGAACATATCAAATTAGAATCTCATGCTTATTTATGTTGATTTCTTGGTCATAGGATTGAATAGGTTATTGATGGTGGGATTCTTGTAAACACAAATTTTGTGCCTAAAAAATTAAGACAAAAAAAACAAGTACAAATTATCAATTTATAAAAAGCATATTACAATCTCTAATAATTTCTTTTACAAAGAAATCAATTCTCTGATTCGACTTTTTGACTGGAATTGAGATCCAAGGGCCAGGCAGAGCTTGATCTTGAATCAAGGATGAAACTCTTCATTTGATCTTGGAGAAGAGTGTCAAATGTGATTTGAGGGTATTATGGTTTGATCTCGAATCGAAGATGAACTCTCACCTTATGGAACCTAAAGGCTTGGAAGACTTGAAGACTTAGGAGCTTTCACTTACAGAGTGATGTCTGTTGCAGATTGCAGATCATCCCTTAAGTGTATGGGAGCTCTTTTATTTATAAAGGCTTTAAGTGAGTGTTTTATTTTATCTATAAAACTTAAGAGACAAAGTTTATCTCATTTCAAATTCTTCCATCAAAAAAATATTTTGATTGGTTCACTTGACTTATAACCATTGGGTTTTACTATATCATTTAGGTCATATGACTTATTTTGATTAGTCATAACTGTGGGCTCTAAATAATTTACTTGAATATCATTTAGGTCATATGTCTTATTTCAATTAGTCATAAATGTGGGCTTTAAATAATTTACTTGAATATCATTAATTTTAATTTGAATTTAAATAAATTAAAATAGGCCAAATAATTTGATTGGTCAATAAAAATAATTTAATTTAAATTCAAATAAATTTAATTAAATCCCATTATATTTTGAATAGACCAAAATATATATGTTTTATTGGTCTAAAATTTTCATGTCTAAAATCATATTTCCGATAGATTGCATATTCATCATCATGTTACTTTTTAGAAAAACACCATGTTTTCTTCCTTTTTGAAAATTTGCCACTTCATCACTTTTTCATCTTTCCATTTCACTAACTCTTCTATTGAATTGTTTCCTTTTTTGCTACAAGTTTACCAATTGAGTGTAACAATGATCTTATTATTTTTGCATCCACTTTTATCAAGACTACTCCAATTGTTGATCTTGTTGTTGCACTTATTCTTTAACCTACACCTCTCCTTTATTATGTTGTTAGGATAGGCGAAACTATTTATCATCTTAATGATTTCAATTATTTTAACCTTATATACACCTCATTCTTATCATAAGGCATTTGGTAGTGTCACGACCTTGATCTTAAGTCGTGCTGGCGCTAGGAAATGGGAAGGTTCAAGGCCTCTAGAACGCATAACAAGCTTAATTACTTATGGTTAAATCCCACTTATAAACTCTTTGATACCTTAAATATAAAGTTTATACTAATTAGCCCATAAAGCTTACTAGCTTTCATTTGCTTCATTTAGATTCTTAAGACAATACAAATGAGAGATAGGGATTCAAGCTAAGCTTGATCCCAAACATTGCATAAAAACACTTTCTTATATTATACTATAGTCATTTAATTCACTTTTTATCAATTCATGAGTGGGGGAGTTTAGACTCTTTAGCCAATTCCTTTTTATTCTTTCATTTGCTTACCTTTATTATATATATATCATTAAACATAAAATTCTCCTATTTACATAATTTTAGAATTAAGGGTCCACTTAAGGTCATACTTAATTAATCATCATTATAACATCAAAATAATTATCATTTCATCAAATTTAGCTTCTTCATGCTCATCATCATTGCAGGCCTTACAAGTAGCAAGCCATGACTAAGGAACTACGTGCCTTGGAGAAAACTTATGCATATGGATTTAGGTGATGTTCCTCCTAATAGAAACCTTATTGGTTGTAAATGGGTATACAAAATTATAATCCATTCTGATGGTTTTGTTGAGCATAATAATGTTTACTTAATGGCTAAAGAATATAATCAAGGTATGGTATAAACTATGAAGAGATTTTTACAGTTATTACTCAATTAACCTCTGTGCATAGCCTATTAGTTATTATATTGTTCAAAAATGTTATATCCTTCAGATGGATGTTAACAATTATTTTCTTAATATATATTTACAGAAATAGGTTTATATGCATCCTTTTTTTTGCTATACTCATCCTCTTCATAAGGTTTATAGGCTATAATGAGTCTTGTGTAGTTTGAAACAATCACCTAAGATCTAGTTTGCAAAATTCAACTCCACTATTACATAATTTGGTTGTATCTCTAACCCACATGATTTTGCTTTACTCATTCATCACATGAATCATGATGTTGTTCTTCTTTCATTATATATTAATGATATGATCATAATAGGGGATAACACAATTAGTATTTCAGATTTACAATAATATACTAGTCAACATTTTTAGATGAATGACTTTAGTCTTAGTTTTTTTTTAGGCCTTAAAGTCTCTTAAAACTCTTATGGTTATTATCTTTCTCAAGCTAAAAATATCTTTGATTTACTATCTCAAACTGTATCATAGATAATCAAATTATCTCTAATTAATTAAAACTTAATGCCAAACTCACTCCTTTTGATGGCACTCCTCTTAATAATCCTATATCACCAGCTCGTTCATCATATTTTGATCTAAATTCTTAGATACATTAAAAACATTTTGTTTCATGGGTTACATTTCTCCAATCACTCCTCTCTAGGACTTTCTAGCTATTATAATGTTGATTGGACAAGTGATCCCATAAATTATTATTCTACTACTAGTTATTATTTGTTATTAGGAGACTTTCTTATTGTTTGGCTTAGCAAAAAATAAACAATAATAACTCATTCTTGTACTAAATCAGAATACCGTACACTTACAAATACTACCTTTGAATTACTCCGGCTACATTATTTATTATTAGACATGAGTATCACATATTCCTCTACTACCATTCTTCATTATGACAATAAAAGTGTTATATGGATTACTCACAATGATGGCTTTAATGTAAGAACAAAATGCATTGAAATAGCTTGTCATTTTGTATGATGTCATATTACTTGTGGTACTATCCATTTAGTTCTCGTTACTTATATTAATCAATCACTTGATATATTTACCAAAACATATCTACTCATTTGTTTTTAAGACTTAGTGAGAAAACTCAAATTGGTATCTATAGTATCATCTTGAGATTGAAGGGGTGTTAGCATGACTAATGACCTTGATTGATGATATTGATTATCAATGACAATTATAGACTTAATTATTATAGGAATTTATATATGTTATTATGATAAATGGCCATGAATGATGGCATTAACTGTTAATCATAATTATAAACTTGATTATAAGGATTTATGTATGTTATTTTTCTCTTATTCATGCTTAGATTACTTGTAGAAATAGATGTCTCTTATATAATTGATACACACATTCAGAAATATAAATCATTCTTTTTTCATTATTGTCCTCTAAATTCTAATAAATATTGAAATAAAATGTAATTTCTTATCAACAAAATGTGTTGAACCTTAAGGATTTCATTATTATTTTGATGATAACAAATAAGGGTTAAAAGTCTAATTCTTGAGTAAATGCTTCAAGTATTCCTTATAAGACTATCAATATCATAATTCATGAAGTCTAAATGAAGAAAGCTTACGAAATTTTTTTCACATCCTAACAAAGCTCAAAAGCCATAGCAAAATGGTCTTCACATACCTTTAAAAATGATCAAAGAAAGTATAAGTTAGATCATAAAAGATAAGTTAGATAAATGGCTAAATGAATGAACATTGATTATATCAATGACCATAAAACAAACTAACACTCATTGAAGTGTATAATGCCATACCAATTTAAACATTATATGAATATATTTATGACTAGTGCTTCATATTTAGGACATCTCCATTGTCCTTGACAAAGCACCTATCCTCTTAGTACTCATACCATGAAAGACTAATAACGAGCATAAAGGATCTTAAGGACAAAAGCGATAATTAGAGATAGATTTTAGAATCGTAGGTACAATAATTTTAGAAAGCCATAGTTTATTTCATAAAAGGCAGTGTCTAGTAAGGGTTTTCTATCTTCATCTTACAAACTAAACTCCTTATATAGAAGGAGATTACACACACAATGATTATAAAAGATAAGGGAATCTTATCTTATCTTATCTTATTTGGAAAGATAAAGTAAACTAAAGCAAAGCACTCAAACATTATTACAGACTTATTTTACATATGTTTTAGATAGCTAGAAGTCACTTGTTAATGGGCTCATGTGATGGAGATATATTCATGTAACAATATCTTTAATCATTGCTAGTGATAGAAACCTTATCTATGGGGTCTTCATGTCTCATGTAATAATCATATGGGTTCTGAGAATCTGGTTCTGAAATACAATCTTTAGCATATATGTCATTTTAAAGGCATTATGGAGTAGGTATCTCAAGCCATCTTCTTTTGTCTACCATTAATTCCTTATGGTAACCGAATGGGAGAAAGTCCCAATATGCATCTTTTGATAATGAATGTCATATTTCTTTTGAAACCACTTTATTGCGTTGGCACATATATCCTTAAAATTCACAAAATTCTCCATTGTGATCCAAAGCATTGCTTAATGAGTATTGATTTTCTCCATAAACATGGAATGTTGTTATAAGTCAAGTTCCAGTAGTTCTAACAAAATAAAGTCTATGAAATGTAAGGATAATCTTTTTGTTCAAAGTTATCTGAGGCTCACAGTATTTGAACCTTGCATTGCATAATGAAATCCAATGATCCAGGGACTGGAACCATTCTAAAAAAGTCACTATGTGAGGATTGACCCTTTTGTTTTCTTTTTATCTCCGTCACATAAGACCAAAAGTGATAGGGTTTGATTTCCAGGGCTATGGTATAAAGATGACAAAAATGTCATAGGAAAGAGAGAAAATTTTTTGGTCATTTCCAAGAGTTATCATTTCCTGTGGTAAAATCCATAAAATTATAGATTTTAAGGAAAATATATCTAGGATGAAAACCAAGGATATTGAGGAAAATAAGACCATATTGCATTACAAGAAAGGACTTGTAATAAAGCACTTACTTTTTTGCAAGCTCAATGAGTTGGGTGTAAGTGGTAGGGAACTGGACTTCAGGTGGTTATCTCATTTTTAGGTAAGCTGAAGAGCTGAAGATGAGGAGACTAATCAAGCCATGAATATAAGGGGAATAACTTTTTTTGGCTAGAGAAAGGAAATGGTTTGAGGTCTGGATAAAAAAATCTGGTGTCAAGTTTTTATCTCCTTTTATATGCTCAACATTGAAAGTGTGCTTGTTGAACCATTTTTTCCATCTAAGCAATTGTGGATGTGGTAGATTCTTACTTTTAAATTCTATCATCTTGGAAAAAGATGAACAATCCATAAAGACTGTGAATTGATGGCCAATCAAATGAAATTCATACTTTTTTTATCTTATTTTTTATAGCTAAGATCTTTTTAAATATGGAATGATAATGGAGCTCTAAATCTTTGAATTTTCCACTGGTGAAAGCACATATTCTCTTTTGTTTGTCTTTTTCTTTTAAGAGAATAACACCCAAATAATGGTCACTAGTATCTATTTGTAAAATCCTTTTTCCTGTGGAGGAATATAAAGAGGTGACAAATTTTGCATTTCTTCTTTGAGGACTTTTACAACTATTATTTGAGCATCTGTCTATGGTGGGGTATCTTTCTTTAACATCTGTCATAGTGAAGTTGCTTTCCTCGTGAAGTCGGAATAAAGTCTCTGAGGTAGTTGGCAATTTCAAGAAACTGTTGTATCTACTTGTGAGTGAGGTATTTGTTAGAAAACTTTAATGATTTTACTCCAACATGTGGTCTAGATTTATACTGACAATATTGAAAGATCATTCCAAGAAAGTCAGTCTTTGTCTGGGTTATGTGCATTTTCATAAGTGACAACATAATACCATACTTTTTGATAAGATCAATGAACTATGAGAGTACAGGTTGATAAGATATCTAATCTGCTAAAAAAAGTGAAATATCATTAATGTAAATTAATGCACTACGAAGAATCAGTTCATAGATCTTGATCATTACTTTCTGAAATAAGGATAGGATCACTTTGAGACCAAATTGTGTGATTGTCCACTGTTAGTGTTTGCTTGGAATAAAGAAAGTTATTTTATGTTGATCTTCTGGCTTGATTCCTAACTGCCAAAATCTTACTTTGAGATTAAATTTTAAAAAATATTTTGCTTCTGACAAATGAGTAAATAAAGATGAAATCTTTGGGAGAGAAAATTTATCATCCTTTAAAAAATAATTTAAAGGTTGGTAATCAATGACTAATCTTTTTTTTACTCAAACTTGCTCAAACCACTTATTGACATAAAAGGTTTGACAAGTCCAATCAGACTTTGTGGGCTCAATGATGTTTTAGGCCAAGAGTTGTGAATATTCTTGATAGGCTAAGGCTAAGTCTAGTAGAGTTATTCCTAAATGGGTTGTTTTGGTTAGGTTTATGTCTTCATTCTATTTGAAGAGTAATAAAATAAAAAAGTCTAGATTAGTCCATAAGGACTAAGATGTTTGGATAAAAATTTGATGTGGTTACTAGCGTAACAATAGGCTTAGATATCTTATTTAATGAAGGTGAATGGTATTTAGGCTGACAGTGTTTGGGCTAAGAACAGTAAATTGACCAAGGTGTAGGGTTAAAAATAGTTTTTGAATTTCAGTCCTGTTTGAAGGATTCTAAGTTTAATAAGCTTCTAATAAAGATCAATTAAATTTTTATCAAAAAGAGTTGAACTAAGTAGTTTGGTATCAATCTTACATCCAGGGAAGAACTAAATTGTGAATGGAGAGGTTGTGATCAAATTGATGTTAAAGACTTACCATTTACTACCTTAAAATATCTTTCGTGAGGCTTTCAATATCTTACATAAAGGTCTTTAAGATTCATCGTTGACAATTGAGTTCCTAAGTCAATAAAAGCAATAGCTTCAATTGGCTTTGCATGCTTTTTTAAAAATATTTTAACATAGGCCAATGGAATAGGATGTCCTGCTTCAATCTCCATTAATCGTGGCAATATCTTTTCAACTTTTATATGTTCTAGTGCTTCAATAAGAGTCATTTTATAAGTTGAATGAAAATGTTCTTCATCTTCTTGTTGATCAAATTCATCTTTTGAGGACAAATCTTGAATAGCAAAGACTGTTTTTGGAGAAGCATCTTCATCAACAAAGAAAAGAGACTTTGTGTTTGCCTCATCAAGGTCCACTACTGTAAAGATCTAAATTTGTTGAATCATCTTTGTTGCATGCCTTGGCTTATTCGGACAGTTTTTTGCATAATGTCCTTTTTTCCTACAAAGACAACACCTCTCAAATTTCTTCTTTCCTTTATACTTCTTTTTCCTGAAAAATTGTTGCTTTTTCTTTAAAGATCTCTTTGAAACTTTCTTAGAGAACTTGAAATAGTGCTTCTCCTTTGTTGAAGGATAATAACAATCTTTTGAATCACTGTTACACTTAATAAGGAGATATAGCCTTCTACATTAGGTTGAGAGAGAGATCTTTTTATCTACTTAACATTAGAAAAATAAGCTTTTTGTGCTCATAAAGTCTTTCTAGAGCTTGTATCATTTTCTGATACATTTCTCTGAATGATAAATCATTGACTAACTTATCTATCTATTGAATCATGCGTTGTATGGATGTTGCCAATGTGTCACGAAAAGACGTAATAAAAGCTTGTTTTAAATATGGGTTAGACCAACCAGTGAGTTCATAAAACTTTTTTGACATTCGTTGGTAATGGAGATCTAGATCAGTTTTCAACAAAGAAGAACACTTCATGCTAAAAAACTCTTTATGAGTTATCTTTGTATTGTCTTGAACTCTTCCCAAAAACTCAATATAAATATAAGCTAGGAACTCTGCAACACTATTGGATTGGACCAATTTAAGTTTGGTATATTCATCCATTGCCCTATATCAATCTTAAAGGTTTCCTATAACCCTTATCACAAATTTTTCTAAAACTTTTCGTAGGGTCATATTGAGCTTTCTCATTTAAGAATCAATCTATGCTCTAAATTCTTGAATCTTATCCCTGTAGAAAGCTAAAGAGACATCATCAAGAGTAAACCATTATCTTCTAATTAGAGGAACATAAGGCCTAGCTACTGGGGTTGGTTCTGTCTCCATATCTTCTGGTGGTGGATCTACAGTATAAAATGGATTATTTGTTGATGGCTCATTTGGCTGAGGATTAGCCATAAACTGAGTTGGAATTTCTAGAACATCTTCATTACCATCGTCTTTAAATGATTTAGAAGATTTTGAGGCTGAGGATTTTGATTCTACATTTTGCTGAGAAAAAAAATTAACTATTGAAAAAAAGTGATTGAGGTAGTGGTTTTGCCTAGGTATTAGGAAATAAGGTTTATCATTGTGGTCTTTAGAGGTTCTTAGGGTTTTTTGGAAGGTTTTTCAATGGATTTAGTGGAAGATGACATTTGCATGGAATAGTCTTTTAGTTATTTAGAGGTAGGTTCGGGTTGCATGGGGAATTTTTATGATTTCAATTTAAAGTTAGTAGAGAGACCTAGTTGTTCCAATTCTGCAGTAGTGGGTGTGTAAAGGGATATGGGTGAAGGTTGGTATGGATTAAAAGTTCGAGAGTGTATGTCAAAGGGTTTAAATGGTATAGGTTGAGGCGAAAAAGGGTTCCTTTTCATGTTTTTCTTGATAAGAGAGAGTTCGTCTTTCAGCCTTTGAATCTTAACTATTTTTTGACTAAAATTAGGTTTTATGCTCAATCATCCTTAGTAACTCATTATGCCTTTCTTCAATTTGGGATTGAAGCTTCATCATGAGAGAGTACACATCCTTGTGATGTCCTGAGAGCTTAGTATGCATATGATAAACCTGAATAAAAACTTGTTCAACTTTAGTTTCTATCTTTTTGAGAAGACGGTTATGTGCTCAAGCATTTTCTAACTGTCAGTTAAGTATTGCTTTTGCAAGTGTTATTTAGAGAGGTTGTGTAACATCCCCAACATAAATCATATACATTTTAAATTACGTAATATTTGCATATATGCATTGAATAAATAAGCATTTAGGCATGTGAATTGGAGAAAACTCAACAAGGACAATTAGCACTGTTGTAATTGAGATACTTGAAAATATATGTAATGTTTGTATAGTTGCATGGTCAATTGTCTTATGTTGTGTGCATGTTATAGCATCATAAATAATGGTGTTA